>JASAMW010006254.1:0-42376 GCA_030247985.1 Epsilonema sp. ZAB3_2
AAACATGGTCTGATTATTTCAGTGCGAGTGGGTTCAGTGCATGGGGAATCGGACAGTCGAAGACATCCAATTTTCCTCTGCGAAGCCGTGGATGATTCCCATGGACTAGGGATTGCTGTCATTTGACGCAATCTTCAAGAAGCTCCATCAATTGTTGCCTTGTGACAATAGCCTAGAAGAAGGATCCCCCCTTTCGACGCAATCTTGAACAAGCTACCATGCAGATGGTGCTATTGGGCCGAAAATATGTCATCGGAGGTGAGCATCCATAAACAAAGACTGCATAAAAGTAAAGTTGCCGCAACATGTGCAGCAAGCTTTGGTGCATGTGTACGTATGCACACACACTGACGTACAGTATGTTCATGGAGGTACCGTATGGCGTATGTGTGTACTTCATCATGCCACATCGGTATGCGTACTGTACGTACCATGAGTGCTGTCTGATACGTGCATACGTACACATTTTACACATTTATTTTCAAAACGTACGCTCACTGTCAATTCTAGTTTCTATGCATAAAAGATAGTGCTGGGTAGTTGTTGACAGGTGCTATTCGGGCCGCCCTGCCGACAGCTTTTTGCACAAATTAGCACAAACGTGCATGGAAGTGTCCATACATCGCGCCAAAAAGTCTTCCGCGGCTTCGGAAATCTACCGCATTCTCTCAGTGAGCGACAGGCGAAACAAGGAAAGAAGACTATTGTTATTGTGCACTGTGCAGTGCAACCATCAGATCCATGAAAGTGCGAGAACCATTCGGAAAACACAGGTTTCAAACAGGATATACGATGGGGTGGCCCGAATTACCCCCTTCGTCCCAATATTACCCTGCACTACTATGCTTACTACTTCTTCCTTACTAGTACATAAGTACTTTCTCTCTAGGACTTACCCTGCACAGCAGCAATCACTTCACGGCTGTTTTCTCGTGGTACATGGAACTTCTGGCCTACGATGGATTGAAGGCTTCTCCTGTGAGGACGATAGATTCCAAGTTTCTACAAGCCAAGGTGCCGTGTCACGCTCTCTTCTTCCACTATGAGTGATTGGACGCGCGTACGCGTACGTACGTACTGTACTCTTATGGTTATATAATGAGTCAAGTGCGTTTGTGAGATCACCTTGATACCTGTTTGTTCTTTGTTGTATTGCATTGAAGTAGAATAAGAACTGTGTGTTCTTTTTTCTTCTGACTTTCTCCTCCAAATCCTGTTGCCATCCAATCCATCATGTCGCTTCATCCACTGGTCCAGTCTTCATCTCCTCTTCCTCTTCTCTCCGTATCATCATGCGACAGCCGCGGACAACAAAAAGAATAAAAAGTAAATCCTCACAGTGCGGCTTGGTTTGCCTTTTAAAAAGTTTGCCTTTTAGTGCTCTTGGTTTGCTAGTTTGCTAAGTTTGAAAAGTTTGCCTTTTAGTAAAAGCCGAACCAGACCGCAGAATCCGTGATAAGAAGAAGGCAAAGAAAATTCGCCAAATATTTCATGCAACTTAGCCTACCCGAACGTCTGATAACTGACAGAGGAAGCCAATTCACGAGCGAATTATGCAGAGCTTTCTACAAATTATTTGGACAACGACACAGCTTCACTACGACATTTCGTCCACAAGCAGTCGGACAAAGTGAAAGAACTAATGGAAGAAAGATCCCCATGAATTTCAAGTTTGCAGAAGCCACGGCTGTACATATTTCAAAACTGTCGAAGGCACAACCAGCGATAATTGGTCAAAAGCCAATCTCAGGAGAATGGCGAATGCAGTTTTCTGAACCATCGATTCGACCCAACGAACATGAAGCTGCATCCACCTCGAACTCAGAAGTAGACAATTCAACGTGTACCTACGGGACACCCAGCGATGTAAGACGAGAATCCGGGGCGGATTCTTCCTTCAGAGGGAGAGGAAGAACAGATAACAAGACAAAGAATACGACACCAACTAGCCCGACAGAAGAAACAGCCATAACAGAAAAGAAGAAGTTGCGATTCTCAGCAGAAGCAACAAAAGCACAAGAAGCTGAAGAAGACGCAGCAGCAGAAAAACCGACAAGCGCTAATTTCGACCTAAAATCCAGCCTACCGCAGGATAATAGCGCGATAAAAGAGCATAAAGAAGAGACGACATTGCATGAGCAAGATAACCTTGTTAGGAGTAATGATAGCTATGAGCTAAGAAGAAAGATTACTCCTCATGTGCGTCTCAAAGCTATTGCGACCAGTGCTATTCAATTAGCCGAGGAAATACCTTATGATAGAGGCAAGCATATGTGCAGTGTGATTGTTTCAGATTTGCTACGAACGACATTCGACCAATCGAAACCAAGATTAGCTAAGCAGCAAAGAAAAGCATGCGACGCCCAAAAACGAGTCAAGAAGAAGCAAGCCTCCAACAGCTTGACTCAAAGGAACCTGAAGCAGATCACAAAAGGAATGAAGCACATTACTCTACAGACGATAAGTCCCTTATCGTCCTCAGAAGAAAAGAAGACTTCGCCTCAGCCACAACAGAACAATCAACCAAACTCGCGTCCACTACTACAAGTACTGGAGCCGAGTCATCTGAGCGAAACGACAGTAACCTCCCTGACGAAATCGCCACTTCAAGTGCCGAATCCCAGCGACGGAATAACGCAGACTGTGTTACCGCTACAACATGTACCGGAACCGCAGCTGAAACCGGAAAATGAAACTATTACTACTACTATGGAAGCCCAACATAAGCAGCAAGAATATTGGGAAGATTTTACTATCAGAAGCGTACCACTAAAACTTACGCCTGAAGATTTTTCTACTAGCCAGATGTACGACATCTATTGTAACCCAATCTTACTGCAGCGGCTTGTACATAGCACGAGAGAGAAGATACAAACTACGTACCTACCTATGAAGAATGGATCCGAAGAAACGGACCAACGTCTCATGGAAATAGTAGAAGAACAGAGACCATCACCTGATACTGTTCGTTCCAGAGACCAAGAATTCATAAGACCTGAGACTTCAACAACCGTACAACCTGACATTACCCCCTCAGCTAAAGAAGAACAAGCGAAGGACATGTACGAAGACTCTGAGACAGCTTCAGTAGATGAAGAAACTATTGAAACTTCCTTTTCACCTCCATCTCAGTTCCAACCATCAGAACCTCGCACCCCAGAGCTTCTCATGGTATCTGAAGCTGAAGAAAAGGAAACAGAAATTGAAGCCCAACCAAACGAAGATAAAGTATGTCTACAGCTTATGACTACCACAGAAAAGAGAGAGTTGCTAGATGCAGTATGCAAGGAGCTGCAGAAAGAAGAAATCAGTCCAGAAGTCCAGCAACTACAACAGCTGATGACTGAAAAGCGAATTTCTGCCCAAGAAGGAATGCAGCAAACTCCTGTTGACCATCTAGTACAATACCAGCACAAAAACCGAGACTGGAAGCTACAACAGCTTATGCTGAACTACCTAGCTATGCTGACAGTCTACGAGTTAGTTGGATTTGCAGTAGAAGAACTGGAATCCTTGGCCAGACATTTCTACTTTATTGGCCTGTGGATGATCAAATGCAAGCAGACCAGCAAGTATTTGACACCAGGATTCAAAAGCGACCTAGCTCAGTTCTTCATCGAAAATAAAGAGAAGCTACAAGAGCGTTGGACTCAAGGTCAAGACAAACCAAGTTTTAGAGTGTCAACCCTAGAACAAGTCCGACCAAAAGAACTCGACCTCTACAGCGCCTCGAGAAGATGTATAGAAGCAGCGCCCCCTAGCGGAGACGCCAGAATCTTCTTGTACGAACTGTGGAATATTTTCGATGCCACGAATTTCCATGTACTGCAGTCAGACGAGCTAAAGATAGCACGGCAGATAGAACGTGACCCCCAGATGACGCAGCATGAGTTTAGAATGCGCTATGTCCCGAAACTGGCCAAGCGACCAAAGAACGCAGCCACCCTGCGCAATGAAAACGGCCGCCTACTATCAGAGAAGCACGCAGCCATTGTTTGTTACCAGCTTTACTACGCGCCAGACAAATACCATCAGTCAAGGATGTTGGGAGTCAACAGCCGTATGAAAGGAAGACAAATACTCACCGTACACTACCGGAATGACTGCATGCCAAAAAGAGCGACAGTACTGCCAATGCTAACGAAGACAGCTATACGAGCAGTTACTGGATGGCAGCGATGGAAAGAGAAAGTGGAAGCGAAAATTCAAGCAGAAGTTGATAGCTCGAAGAAAGAAGAAATTGAATGGCGCCGCATCATTCGAGATTCGAGCGAAAGAAAGACTGTAGAATTCTACTCCAATACATACAGAGGAGAAGAATATGGGAAGCACCAAGAAGATGTTGCCAACCAACAACAGTTCAGAGCGCCCAAGCTAGAAGGATATCTGAACTTGGCAGACGATTTTCCAGCCCTACAGCCTACCGTTGCATCTGTAGTACGAAAAGATGGCAACGATACACCAAGCATTACAACGACACCCAGATTTTGGAGCGATTCAGCCTCAGAACCATCCGAGTCATCAAGAGTGAATAACGCGGAAAGAATAGGCGACGTCCAAGACCTACGCATTCTTTTCAACCAGCGAAGGCGACGTCCAGAGCAGCCAACCACTGGAGAACTATGTTTCAAATGGAGATTAGCAGTTCCAGTGCAGAAGCTACCATGTGAGCAAAAGGCAAGTATAGCAGCCTTTCAAAACTGCCTCCAGCGTTATGAAACAGCGTTCCCAAAAGAGCAATATCTCCGGAAGCGAACAAGAGAACAGACCGGAAGATGGAACGATGAAGCCACTCGAGTATTGACGAACGCCAATGTGAGAACAGCTACGAACTCTCCGTATGGACGGTTATCAACCGAATATCGACGAGCGATCAGTGGTATGACGCAAGAAAAGTTTAGTCAGCTACACTACTATGCGTACATACTACAAATACTAGCAGATCTGATAATGTACAAGACCATGAAAGACCTAACGCAGTTAGAAGCCCCATCATGCCAAGAGACACCAGCTGGAATCAGATGTCAATGCGAAGCAGCATGGAGACATTGGTGTTGGCAGATGAACAGGCATGAACACTACATGGCCACAAGTGACCCACTGCATGACGACGAACACAGAATGGCTTTGTTTCGCCATAACGACAACCTCAAATTGCAAGTTGTACCGTCGACGCAATTGAGCAAGTATGAAAACCTTGTGACAGAGCGATGGGAACTAGCCAACGGAACTCCTCCATCGAAGCGACATTGGAAGGAGACTGAAGAGAGCCAAACAGTCGCTGACGACGAGCGCGACCCCTCGCGGAACAGACCAGCAACACCAAGGAGTGAAAAGAAGCCAGAGCCTTCAACTCCAACTAAGGAACAGCAACTTCAACTTCAAGCACTGCAAGAACAAAAGAGAGCGCTTGAAGCGAAGATGGCAGCTAACCAGCGAAAGAAAGGGACCACAGTTGAGCAGATTTATTTCACTTCAATACTAGCTTATTTTCATCAAGGCTTGAAGACAGCAGAACTGCCGATTGAACATTGGGATCCCTATCAAGTGACCGCAGCGAGCAACAAACAACGCTCCAGAGACATGGTCATCTTAGCAGAGAAGTTGCATTCACGAGAATATGCCATCATCATACATGAAGCCTTACTGAAAACTTCACTGGAACATCTGCAAGTGAAGGTACCAGACGGATATAAGCATATCATGGCATATGTGAAGAAAGAAAGAGAAGACGTGCGATGGAGCACACAGCACAGTACATCAGAAGCCTGGAATGCTGACGGGAACGATTACAGTAGCAACATACGTACCAGCCTCTCAGCTTTCCACGGACTACAAAGACATGCCGCCGTTATAAGTTAGCTACGACAAATTAGCTGCAGCAGTAAAGTAAAGAAGCATTACTAACCTGCTTACGTATAGTACAGTACATGCGTATTAGTGTGTTTTTGTTTGTTTCAATTTGCACATACCGTACGTACGTGATGTTAGCCATTGTTATCAACAATCAGCTGATACTATAGCCTAGACAGTATACGTACAATGACACAAAATTTTCAGACATTGAATTTTGTATTCATGAGATTACCAGCTGTGAGGTGCAGCATAATTCTTCATGACCATTGTGCAATTGTATCTGTAAACAAAGTAGACGTACTGTACCCTGTACAAGCGATATATTATGTTATATGTATACGTACATATAGTATTGAATGTACAACAGGAAGAGACTACGTAGCCGATAAGAAGCCAAGGAATACCTGAGCCATGCCGAAGAAGAAGGTTCGATTCCTGTCCATCGTCGGAACTTGATGAAGCGGACTGGCAACCATGTAGGAATTGACCAATTCACCAGCTACGATCAATTGCCCACTTAGAAGACTACGGTATCTGTTCAGCCGAGCGACAGCGAAGCCCAGATAGCCCAGATGAAAACCAGCTTGTCTACCTGTAAAACAAGACAGCCAATCAACATTAGAAGCGTGTACACGATTGATCAAAAGACTAGTGATGCGTATTATGTAAATGCAAAGTCTTCGTGCGAGCAACTTTCGTTGTCTCGCCAGTCGACTCGTTCACCCCACCCGCTGATCACTTGAGCCTTTCTTTTGGCCTGCGTATTTCTTTTGCCTGTTGTTACTTTTCTGCCACGAACTTTGATTACTAACGTAGATAAACTTCTCACCGAGTCCTGTTTGCTAGCCGTCCTTTCTTCTAAGCCTCTTCCTCAGCCGCCGTCTTCAGCGATCTAGCCTACAGTGTCCAGTCTCGCCTCCGTATGCCGCTCAGGCATTGCTATCATCTGTATCTTTGTCTAAGCCATCGTCCACATCTCCTGCGACAGCCCTTCTACTAGTCAAGTTTCCAAGTGTGATAAGGTAGCACCGCTGGACACGAAACATAAGCGTAGTGGCGGAGCCGGACGAACTTCGCTGGTGGAGTCGAGGTCTCCCACAGAGTTTCTACACCATTGGCCTGTAGGATCCGGCTCGGAAGTTGGAATCCTACACAAGCAAAAACAACAAAAATACCTGTGACGCAGAGCGCAGAGAAATGCCGCCAGTCCTACCGAGCCAAAGAAAGAGGAGGGAGGGTATAACAGTGTAAAGGACGCCATACAAAACGCGTCAATATATAACTATACATACCTACGTACGTACGTACGTTGTGTACGTACATTAGTACACGCAGGGCGCCGCCTAAAAGCGGCCCTAATACATAGTATATGTGTGCATGCGTGCGTGATCTGGGATGTACATTAGTAGTGGTGGCGGATATGAGACGCTTCCTATTATGTAGGTCCATCAGTACAGTAGGCGGAACCGTGCCGCCATTTGCCCTGACCCTATTGGTCAGCGGATTGTGTATAGGATTTTAGCTCTCTCTCGCACATACTCTTTCACTCCTGGCACTCTTCTGTTTTGGTCTCTCCTAAATAGGTCGTGCCTTCTAGTCCCATGTAGATGTGGTTTTGGGGCACATAAATAATTCACCAAGCCTACGCCCACCTGTACATACGCCAACGTTCACTACAGCTATGTACAATGTATATTAGCGAACTCGTCGAAGATAGCTTCCATGCTTCTTCATCATTGCTTCCAGTGACAAGACCTATATGTCTACAGACCAGGCGCCCTGCGCCCTTGAAGCGTATTCTTCTACTTCCGTCCTAGTCCAAGGGACGAAACTGTACAGCCACTAGACCATGTTAGTTTGTACATTCTACGTACTCAGCCATACTCAGCCTACAGTACTCATCTACGGACCACTGAGCGTCGCTCTATATTGGGCGGGGTCCGGGAAACACCTAAAATGCCGCCGCTGGGCCTGGCTGGCACTTCCTAGTCAACGGCCGATACATACTGTACTGTACACTTTCTACATCAGCCAGTGGCGGGCACCGGCGGCGTCGCATTTTCTGGGGGCCGAGCCGGGGACCGCGCTTTGTGGTCCCCGATGGCAACCATAACGTCATCAAGTCAAGAACTTATTCAAATTTCTATCAGCAGCTAGTCTTAAGCCGAGGGACGCCTCGGAAACCTTCCGACACTGCGAGGAGGAAACTTTAATGCTCCCGATACCGCGAGGAGCGACCTTTCCGATACTGCGAGAAGGGGTCTAAGCACTCCCGACACTGCGAGGAGTCACCTTCCGATACTGGGAGAAGGTAACCTAAATGCCCCGATACTGCGTGGAGCCCCGATACTTCCGATACTGCGAGAAGGGGAGCTAATTACTGTGGGGAGACCCCAAACAAAGATTGCAAGTGAAATAAATAAACCCCGGGAAGAAAACAAGAAACGTAAACTTGAAAGAAACGCCACAATACATAATAAAGCAAAATTAGTAAACGAATGTGAGTTCAGCTATCGCGATAGTGTAGTAAACGAAGTAGGACATGAAAATTCGGAAGTAACCAATTGACCGAGTTCGATACGAAAGAGAGAGAAACGGGGGATACCGAAAGCAACGCTGACCCAAGCAGATGTAATCTCAACGCAAAAACGAGAGACGAACTCCTGAGATTCACATGAGAAAGTCAGTCTACAGCTGCAATCGAAAGGCCAAAACGGCGAAAATAGGTGCAAGTCACATGAGATAATGAGCACTCAGCGCAAATCGCCCCGACAATCACAAAGTCCCGAGTTTTGACGACGGATGAGACAAGCACAGACCAGACAAAAGAAAGCCGCGCAGGCGAAACTCAGTTGAGAGCCAGACGAAAGCTGACGCGCAGTTATGTCACTAATTATCCCGCCGGTTCAATAGGTTACGGACCTTGTCAACCACAGACACGTACACGCCAAGCCACCGCCGACGCGAAGAAGAGACGCGGGGAAAAAGCGCATTTTATTGAGCATCACTGTTCAGTCTAGACGACTTCGAATTCGGTTGTCTTTCGGCTACTTGTGCTATTGTCGAAACTCAATATATCTACTGTAACTTCCATATCCGTACATTATTGTGCCACTAGGTTAATACTGACGCATAGACTGTTTGCATCCCAAGCTGCATTTCACGCAACAGCCGATTCTAATTTCGCTTTAGGTATGCTCAGCACTAGATAACTACAGTAGGCACATTTAGCTAGCCATGACATCACGCATAGTAAATGCTACAGTTCGAGCTGCAGTGCAAGCACTAGGAAACTTGAGTTAGCATATACACTTTGTGTGACTAAATTGAAAACAAACTAAACGCATTCACGACCCAGTAGAAAGAACACACACATACATACAGTACAGTCACAGTCCCACGCCAAGTCCGTACGAATACATTACAGTACCTACGCCTCTGCTACATCACCAGCTCAACTTACTACTGATACCTACGTGCTCTCAGCTAGTCTACATACGGCTACATACCTACTGTACGAACACCTCTCCAACTTCAAATCGCTGGCATCGCTGCTGTACATTATTCTTCGGCCCAACATAACTGTATGTACAGCAAAGACGACTGAAGGAAGATAACAATGGCGGAGGAAGAAAGAAGAGATGAGGACCTAGAATACCCTGCAGACAGACAGGAACATGAACTGCTGCAATTACGAAGAAGAGTGGCCGAATTGGATGGCCAACTGCAAGAAGCCCGACGACAACAGCCAGTACCACAACCCCAGGCCCCCGTCATCTTAGCAGCAGCTCCAGACACCGATCTGGCCAGTTTGGGCTTTTTCATGGGAAATGAAGGCGAGAATATTTTCGAGTTTCTGGCCCTTTTCGACCAGATGGTTGCACTGAAAAGATTGACGGATGATCAAGCTCTGCAAGCTCTGCCAGGCCGCCTGAGAGGCCGAGCTCTGAAAGTCTTCTTTGGTCTGAGGCCTGACAAAAAAGATACATACCAGCATGCAAAGGAAGCACTGGCAGACCGACTGGAGTATAAAATGGCCCACCACAAAAACGCGTTTGAAGATGCCTGCCAGCAACCCAGACAGACAGCGATGGAGTTTGCGGAAGAACTCCTAGAAAAGTTCATGAATGCTTTTCCCAGAGAGGATGTGCATGATCAGGAAAATGACAAGCGGCTCCGTCGAGCTTTCCGGAATGGTTTGCTGCCTGCTCTAGCCACCCAGCTCACCGATGCCACAATTTTCGGAGATGGCAGAGCAGTCGACTTCACGGAGACTGTGGATCTCGTTGCGAAGCTGGAGGCCGAATTGGAGCGCCGACGAGACCGGACGGAACTGGAGCGTTTCAGAGCTCAAAACAAGCTAGCAACTAATGGTCAGGTGGAAGGCGAGAAACAGAAACCCGAATCTTTTCTTCGGTCGTTTGCTGACAAGCTCAAGGACATGCTCAAAACGCAACAAGAGCAGAATGAGAGAGAAAGAGAGAAGAAGGAAGTGCAGGACCTGATCCTGCAAATCCAAAATGGAAACGGCAATGGGGGACACAAAGAAGGTGCCATAGGACAGGAGGAACTCGCCAACGTAGTGAATCGGCTCGACAGAATGGAAAAGGCCTTCATGGTTCAAACTACCGGGAATAGGGGAAACTCCCGCCCCTCTAATGGAAATAAGCCTTTCGCTCGACACCGTTTCAACACAGGGGCTCCTCCGTTCTGCCTCAGGTGTGGACAGACAGGGCATGGGCGCAAGACGTGCCTGGTAAGGGATTCACAGTGCACCCAATGTGGAAGAATTGGTCATCTGCGAGCTGCATGCCGTAGTAGTTCACCTTCACCATCAGCTTTTCGCCGACCCATTGGACCACTCCAGGGGTATGTATATTGCCAATACCATGACACTTACTCTCACAGCACAGAAGAATGCAAAGTTAAGCCTCCTGCTAATTCTTATAGCCAGCCTATCTCCATCCCATCTCAAACCCAACAGCACATAGGCAGGTGAAACAAAGCACCCTCTACAAAACGGTCGAACAAAGTGTAAACATATCGTATGTACCTACAACTACAACAAAAGCAATAAGTAACAGAAGCACAAAAGCAATGAAAAGATATCTTACCACTTCCGTCAAAGTGAATCTCCATTTTCTGGTCCAGCTGGGGACTTGGATAGTCTCTCTTCTTAGGGTTTTGATCTGGAAAATAGAACGCCACTCCATAATTGGTTCATCAACGCTCCCAATTATCACCGCAGTTTGTACATAATGCAAAAGGGAAACAAAACGCAGCGCGCAAGGACCAACTTTTCTAATGAGGGATTAGCAAATATACCCGGAGGCAAAATGTGGTTGAATGGCACCCATGCTGTGACCGCGATTCAGCCGGTGATGGTTTTGTCGGAGCTCGGCAAAACCCAAAAGGGGACGAATGTAAACGGAACGACCCTTTCTGCGAGTTCACAGTACATACGTTTGCCATCCACCACAGTACCAAAACACTCATCTCACAACCATAGACAAGAGCACGCAACTTATTACGTACTCCCTGATTGCAGCAAGCAATAACACAGTAAACGTGGAGCATGTCAGCTTACCAAAAGCTCTTCTGGGGCAGATCGACCTGCAGGGGGCGATAGCAGCGCAAATGCATGCTCCACTCATCTGTGCTCCATACAGCATGCCCATTCAAACCTGGAAAAGAACCGCAACGATTCCGACAACACAAAGCATTAGCACAGCACCAAGGCAAAATACATGGACAGTAGAAAAGCCGGCTCTCACTTTTTGGGCGGATCCGACGTGGACCAGTCCGCCATCGCGCTTCGGCTTTCATCCATGATTGTGACAGGAAGCCACACGACATTCTAAGCAACCGGTGACTCGACCCAGCCACCAGCTGGCAATCACCCAAGACAATGTCAAGCACACCCGGGAAAAAAAGCGAACCGGGGGAGACTTTTTCGGTCCCACGAGGTTGAAGACTGAGGGACCATAAAGAAGGCGTCGACAGTAAGAAAAGAAGACGCCGACTGCATCTTGTGATATATGTTTCGTACATACCGTAAGTAACTGTAGGTAAGCGCCGCAGGGCTTATATAATTGTAGGGCTTTTACATTTCTGGGTAAAATTGAGCTGCACTAGGTAATTGTAGGTGCACTTTTCAGTTACTTTTTACTTTTTCATAGCTAATCGTAGGGTAAGCTTCACCTCCCCCTTATTTCGAGGACGAAATAACGTCCAAGTGGGGGAGGATGTAAAGGACGCCATACAAAACGCGTCAATATATAACTATACATACCTACGTACGTACGTACGTTGTGTACGTACATTAGTACACGCAGGGCGCCGCCTAAAAGCGGCCCTAATACATAGTATATGTGTGCATGCGTGCGTGATCTGGGATGTACATTAGTAGTGGTGGCGGATATGAGACGCTTCCTATTATGTAGGTCCATCAGTACAGTAGGCGGAACCGTGCCGCCATTTGCCCTGACCCTATTGGTCAGCGGATTGTGTATAGGATTTTAGCTCTCTCTCGCACATACTCTTTCACTCCTGGCACTCTTCTGTTTTGGTCTCTCCTAAATAGGTCGTGCCTTCTAGTCCCATGTAGATGTGGTTTTGGGGCACATAAATAATTCACCAAGCCTACGCCCACCTGTACATACGCCAACGTTCACTACAGCTATGTATATTAGCGAACTCGTCGAAGATAGCTTCCATGCTTCTTCATCATTGCTTCCAGTGACAAGACCTATATGTCTACAGACCAGGCGCCCTGCGCCCTTGAAGCGTATTCTTCTACTTCCGTCCTAGTCCAAGGGACGAAACTGTACAGCCACTAGACCATGTTAGTTTGTACATTCTACGTACTCAGCCATACTCAGCCTACAGTACTCATCTACGGACCACTGAGCGTCGCTCTATATTGGGCGGGGTCCGGGAAACACCTAAAATGCCGCCGCTGGGCCTGGCTGGCACTTCCTAGTCAACGGCCGATACATACTGTACTGTACACTTTCTACATCAGCCAGTGGCGGGCACCGGCGGCGTCGCAACAGGGGCGGCTTGGTTTGTGGACCTTTGCAGGCGGCTCGGTTCAAGAGTCAAGACGGAATCGTACCCACCCGTCAACATCAACAACAAAATAACAAAAAATAAATAATAAATAAATAATAATAGTTTGTGGAAAAATCGATAACCCCATGTACTGCGCCGAATAAAAAAAGCTTTTGAGCCGCCCTTGGTCCTTCGTGCATGCGTGCGTACGGCAAAGGTTCAATCTACTTACTGTAACCTGTAACGTACTAGCGAGCCATTCGCCAAACGCTTTTATTAGGGGCAATAAATATAATGAACTCACAAAATGACCACGAATAATATAGCTGCCATGTTCAGATACCAAATTTTTACAATAATAAATTTTCACCAACATAGTACAGTACAACCATAACTCGTCAAGCATTAATACAAATCATGCGAGCGAGCAAAGTCACAAAATTATACGCGCGAATGCAAACAATCAAGAAGGGTCAACACATCACAATATTATAGTACTTTACTAACTACTATGTTCAGTATCACAAGGATATTTAGGCTCGCACGCAACCATTACTAAAATCAATCGCCAACTTTTCAAGACTTGGAGCATAACTTTTTGTTATCACACCAAAAAAGGTAAAAACATTGTCCTGTCCGCATTACCGCAAAAAAATGGAACGGCAAACGCTACTTGTGGTTTGCAATTATTTTTTACTCACAGACGCGAAAAAATGGTATAATACGGTATAACGTACGTACAGCCCCTCGTACGAATGTAAGGTTTCCCTCAGCATTGCACATGTGGTCCACTTGAGTGCATGCATACGCAGATTTTCTAAGTCGGCGCAAGGGTTTTTCGCGCGGTGCGTGGACTCGAGGCTGCGTTGTGCAATTCAATAGCAAAGTTTGCGCATATTTTTCTCACTTTTTGGCGAGTACAATACCGTATTTACCTGTGCATAGCCCACCCCCCCCCCCCCCCCTAGGCATAGCCCCATATTGGCAAAACATAACAAAATGACCCATGCATAGCCCCATATGTACTGTACAGTACCTGAAGCTGCCTATATAAGCTGGTCATAAGCTACCCATAGCCACTCTCACACCAAGCTAAGATGCCTAGTAAGCCTGCTTGGGGGTGTATTGTACTAGAATAACGCCCTGGTTTGACCTCAATTATGCCCGAAAATACGTACTTTTGACCTACAATACGTAAAAAATATGGGGCTATGCACAGGTAAATACGGTACGTCGTTGCCTGTTCCACGACTTTGAAAATCCGCGCATTCGCGGAGAACACAGTAATATAGGATGTGATGTACGTACATTACACGATCATGATACAACAAAAAACCGCACGCACAAGAATCCCACAAACTCCAACTGTGTTGGAGCAGTAGAACACAATCCCTGAGATCTGTTTTATCATCATGACACGAGCAGCGCTGTATTGGCCTTACCCTATAGCAATATGCAATGCTGCTATTGCGTTGCTTCCCTTCGTCTTTTTCCAAAATCAGCATGCAGTTCTACCGCACAATTCATTTGATTTCGCAGTAAAAATAGGTCCGTACTGCTTTGTAGATTGGGAGGAAACACCGTAGCATTGCGTACTGCTGTAGGATACACCTAATGCACAGCAGCGTCAGTAATGAAATTCCATTTTAAAAAATCCTGCCAGTACTCACGCATGTAAGCACGTACAAATATAAACTTCACAGATATTGCTTGATCCCATGGATCAATGTACATATGTTCACACATAAACAAAACATGACCACGCTTACTGTTACTAACATAACTGTACATGTAGGCAGGAAAGGTTTACAGGAAAATATTTGGCGTAGAGCGAGCAATCAATCATCCGACAGTACAAACAAACGCCCAGCTAGCAACACACACAATCACCAGACCAGCAGTGGCATATGCACGCACAGCGGGGCGCGTGGAGGCACACAGGCAGCGGCGGGCGATCGGCAGGGGTTCCATTCCCTCCCATCCACCCGTCCATTCACTGTCACTCGCTCATTCATTCCAGCACAATCATCGTCCAGCAAAAATCTTTGCTGGGTTTTCTTCGCAGAAGGAGAAGAGAAATACTTTACTCAGACATAAGAGATTATCACCCGCCAGTAGTCAAGATGTCCGTCAGTCAGCCAAAGATGGTGAAAGTGCGATGATCAGACGAGAAGAGAAGGAGGTGCGGCATTCCCCCGTATTTGTACGTACACGTACCGCGTACAAATAGCTCCGAATGAATGCTATACGGACAGAGGCGGTATGTGTCCGTTCACCATGGGATCGTTGGCTCCTGTGCCTCCGGATGAGATAGTCCGGGTCATCGATTCTTCAGCTTCCAGCGGGGTTCGTCCGCCGCTAGAGTGCGCTGGGGTCGAAGCGACAACAGCGCCCCCTACACCGCCCGTCACGGTTGCTGAGCCGCGCGCCCAATTTGGTGTCGAGTAGCTCTTTGGCATGTGTCCACGGCGGTTGGAATTGCAAACCGGGGTTCGAAGCTGCAACAAAAACACGAGCATTGTAACGTACTGCGTACTAGTACGTATGGCAATAGCGTCCGAGTTCGAGGCCAGTAGTAGTGTACGTAAACTAGCTCTAGGTATGTAAGGCGAGTTTAGCCAAAATGTCCCCGGACCGGCACGTGGTCGTGTGCCTAAAAGTCCAGTTGTGTGACCGGTACCTGGTGGGGTACCTTTTAGTCCGCAGCTGTGTCCGAGGGTAGCGGGTTCGATTCCCGTTCGGTCCTATTTTCTCTGCCCCATTTTCGGGGCGCGGCTATCGCCATAGGGAACGCGGCACGTCACAGTGTGTACAGATGGGGGTCAGTCAGTCAGTCAGTCCAGTTGGGGAACGTTTTTGGCCCTCATCGGGCGTACCAGCTCTGCGCACGGCGTTTGTTCACAGATTCATAGTCCTTCTCTATTATTCTATTATGGAGTCCTGCCTGATAGGGTACTATGGGGTAAACCCGGACACGGGGGTAAACCCGGACACCTGGCAAATCTCAGCAACCATACGACCGATTTAGACAAGTATTCTAGTAATCGACTCCTTGACCTCTCCTCTTTCAAATGAGCTACCATGTTCATCATTTGCTGAAGCGGCAAGTTCAGAGGGGCTTAGGTGTCCGGGTGTACCCCGTGTCCGGGTTTACCCCACAGTACCCTACATAGTACGTACCTCGTCATCATCGCTCTCCTCCTCCTCCTCCTCTCGCCTTTCCGCCTGCCTCCTCCGCCTCGTTGGCTCCTCTTCCTCTTCCTCCTCCCCCTCTTCGGGTTGCGGATTGAGCGGAGTGTCCGAGTCTGCGTCCAGCGAGCCGCAGGCCAACGCCGACGTGTTCGTAACTTCGCTCGGCAGTTCCGCACCCGTCCCCGTGCCCACCGCGCCGCTGTAACCGGCCTCCCCCGAATTGCGACGACGCATCCCGTTGCGCAACCGGGGTCGATGGTGGGAGTGGGAGGAGGAGGTCGGTTGGGCGGATGATGCGTTCGAGGGGCCGGCGGCTGAAGTGGACGCCTCAGCGGCGTCTCGGGTACACGTGAACGATATCTGGAATCAGGCAGCAAATTACAAAACATAAACACCAGTGGTGGATCATTCATTTTAGAAATCGATAACTTACTTACCGCGGCGAGCGAGCGACGAGTTAAAGATAACGCTGCTACGTGTGCTAGAAGATTTCTGGTGGTCGCGAGGTCGCCCCGGGTCAAGAATAGCAGAAACATCAGAGTTACAAGTTCACCCCTCCCCCAGCCTGCTACCATAAGACAGTAAACAAATAAAGCAATTTGTAATCTCTGGGTGAACTCGTGACTTTGATGTTTCGGCTGGTCGTGTACCGGGCCACCTACAAATAGGTCGGCTTGCTTTACCCTTCGGAAGGTTTCGTCCATATGTGGCAACAGAGACTGCACCAATTCCGAGAATGTCGGCCGATCCCGATGATCGTACTTCCAGCACTCCTCCATCAAATTGCACCTGAAATACAGCAAGTAATCAAACTCTGCTACTTTCACAACGTATGCAGATACAATGCGTATTACTAAAGAACTCATCAAGTAAGAGCACGCTGCTGTGATCGGTTCTTGATATTTCTCCTTCCGGCTTTATGAGTTCTTGCTATTACGTACATTATGTGTACGCAGGGGGTAGGCAGCCAACAAAAATTTGAGGCGCAAAAGATCGATTTACCTCGTTGCCCGCACTCTCTGGCTCTGGCATGTCTTCATGCAGTAATTTTGGGCCTGCCTCTGATAGCTAACTTTGGGGCGCAAAAAGAAAACAAATTACCACGTACGGTACAACCTACACCCAGTGCCCCAGAGTACGTACAAACTTGCACTGCAGTACTTACAGGACAGCCGGGCACCCGCGCGGCATCTCCATCGTTTTCCGCTCCGTCACCACGTAGGGATAGATATCTTCGTTGCCGATGCCCGGATACGGCTGCTGAGCCAGCGTCGCAATCTCCCAGATCACCACGCCGTAAGACCTGCAACACACACACACACAACGCATTAGATACCGTGGGGTGAAGTCGGACCACAAAGAAAGACGGGAAAGCCAGAGAGAAGACTACGCCAGGCAGGCAAGCAGTCAAGTCACTGCAACGCTCTACGCAGCTGGCTGTGTCGAGAAAAGTGCGCGGTTACAAACTCACCAGACATCGGAGAAAGACGTAAATTTGGCGTCTCTGAGGGACTCTGGGGCCATCCAACGCACAGGCATCATACGCTTGCCCGCCGGCTTATAGTAGTCCTTCACGTAGACATCACGAGCCATGCCGAAATCGCCTGAAACACACGCACAATAATAAACATAATAAGTTTTCTGACGTATATTTTTCAGGTCAAAAGCCAGCTTTAGGGCATAATTAACGTCAAAACAGGGCGGCTACTATTCCATGGCGATATTCGCGTTGATACAGCATAATGTACGTACGTAGGTACTGTACATAACCCAGGTACTGTACCTCACAGGCCCAGCAAATAAAAGAGCATAAGTAATATCGCATGGACTACCATAAAGTGGTCCACGTTTTCATACAAAGCAAAGTGGACTTGACTGTGCAAGGACTCCAATGTTTGGGCAGTCATTTTCTAGAAGTTCTTGCCACACGTGGACCTCTTTACGGTGGTCCATGCGATAAAAAGACACCAGAAAAAAAAAAAAAAAAAAAAAAAAAACATTACTTATGCTCTGCTATTTGTGGGGACACGTGGACGCCACTCCGGGCTCTTTGGCTCGTACCGATCTTGCAGACGTTCTCCACGGAGACCATGCAGTTGCGTGCGGCCAGGTCGCGATGGCAGAACTTGACCGACTCCAGGTAGGCCATGCCGTCCGCGATCTGGCCCGCCCAGAGGAGACTCTCGCTCAGCGTCGGCACCGGCAGATCTTCCACGTTCTCCTCCTCCCCCGGACGACGCGAGCGCAGATAGTCACGCAGATTACCCTGCAACAGCAGCATATATGCATACATACAATACATGACAGCTCATTCACATTGGCAGGAAACGCGCTCGGCGTACGCCCGGCGCGTCCATGGCTGGCCACATGTGCCTTTGCTTGTGTCGAGCCACGGAGAGACTCCGGGCGTACGTCCAGCACAAGTCTCCCATGTGAATGGGCCATAATGCGCAAGTACATGCGTATGTAGGTAATGTACATGGTACTATGGGTGTAAACCCGGCCACCTAAGCTCCCTTGATAGAGCTGTTTCAGCAAACGATGAACCAAATAGCTCACTTGAAAGAGAAGAGTTCAAGGAATCAATTCATATCATGCTTGTCTCAATCGGGCCATTGGTCGCTGAGATATACAGCCCTGAAATGTAGGTGGCCGGATTTACCCACCCCACTACACTAGCCTACTATGTAGGGTACTATGGGGTAAACCCGGCCACGGGAAAATCCGCCTCCTATAGTTTCAGGCCTGCATATCTCAGCAACCAATGAACCGTTGAGATTAGTATGACATCAATCGATTCCTTGAACTCTCCTCTTTCAAATCAGCTACCATGTTCATCATTTGTTGAAGAGGAAAGTTCAGAAAAGCTTGGGTGGCCGGGTTTACCCCATGGCCGGGTTTACCCCACAGTACCCTACCTTTCCCATCAATTTCATTCCATGACGTCATTCAATTATCTATTCTTGGTACCATGTACCCTACCTTTCCCATCAGTTCCATTCCATGACGTCATTCAATTATATATTCTTGGTACTACGTACGTACCGTTCCCATCAATTCCATTCCATGACGTCATTAGCGCGCTACACACGACGGTGAGTCTCAAACTCACGGTGAATTCACCGGTCTCCCTATGTTTTATCAAATATTTACGGCGAATTCACCGTGAGTTTGCTCACCACATGTGTAGCCCACTACAGAATTATACAGTCTTGGTACTACGTACCCTACCTTTCCCATCAATTCCATGACGACGAGCGCCGGCTGACCGATGATAGGTGGCAGGATTTTCCCACAGCCGGATTTACCCACCCTCCCCACACTGCCCTAGTACGCACGCATGTACTGTACCTTTCCCATCAGTTCCATGACGACGAGCGCGGGTTGTCCGTTGCTGACGACGCCGTAGAGGCGGACGATGAATGCGGTGTGGAAGTGCTTCATCAGACTCGCCTCCATGAGGAAGCTGAGGCGCTGCCAGTGGTCCGCCGACTCGTGAACCGTCTTCACGGCGCACGCCCCGAACTCCGCGCCGCACACACTGCGCACCCCCCGCCCACGCGCCTCGTACACCTTGCCGAACGTCCCTCCGCCGATCTCCCGTAACAGGTCGATATCGCTCCTGCAAGCACAAGCACGGAAAGAATAAGAATAAATACAGTTGGATTTAGCACTAACTATCATACAGTAAAAAGAAAGTAAGTAAGACAAGAAAGAAAGTAAGTAAGAAAGAACGTAAGTAGGAGTGTCGCTCCTGCAAGCACAAGCACGGAAAGAATAAGAATAATGGCACGTTCACCAGACGTCCGTAACGTCCGTCCGTCCGTTTGACAACCCATGTGTTCGTCCGTCCGTCCGTCCATTATGGGTTGACGAACGGACGGACGGACGATACGGACGTCTGGTGAACGCGCCAAAAGAATAATTATAGTCTGGCTAGTAAGAGTTGGCTATGGCATTCAAAGCGCGTTTGCGTAAAATAGATTCACATTTGCGGTTTTTTCTCCCTGCTTCGTGTACTCCTAATTAGCAGCAGTACATGCAAACAACTTGAGTCCCATAGCCAACTCGCTCCGGCCAGACTAGAGAATGTATGTAGCCTGACAATCGTGTCCCCCTCGCATTTCTTCAGCTGTCACCCACCAACTGCCTGGCTTCCTTTCCCCTTCATGCCTTCCCCACCTACTGTACTGTACCTTTCCAACTCCCACTCGTCCGGCTTGTAGACGTCTCCGGTGGAGATGTAGTCGAGGTTGGTGGAGATGACGTTGAGCAGGTAGCTGGGGTCCTGCAGCTTCTTCTGCAGATTGCGCTTGTGCCGGCGCAGGCCCAGGAACACCGCCAGCCCAGACAGCAGCAGCACCGCCGCCGCAGCCACGCACAACCACACGATAGTCTCCGACGACACTCGATCCGCCGCCGCCACGAAAATGAAGAACGGCGCGCTCCACCTGCAACAACAGACAGCAACAACACATCCGCCTGTTTATCATAACCGATTATCGATCGACTATTGGTGATCGTCTCGTCTGATCGGATGAAAAATCGAACGGCTTCCTGGCGCCCTTGGGCTTATGAGCTTTCGAATGAGCCATTGGTCGACGCTCCACCTGCAGCATGTGAGGGATCATTTACATATTACGCCACCGCTAGGGGGAGGGGTCCCCCTAAGACTGCCGGCCAAGGGGGGAGGGGGAGGGGGCTCAGCGGCTATGAAAAGTGATGTAGTGGTAGTGGTGATTGTGTGGGTTGGAGGGAGGTAGCCCTGAGCAGCCCTCAGCCGGTGACATAATACTGTATGTTTTTTATCCCAAGAAACCATCCGGCTGTTTATCATATTCCAGTGTCATCATGGCGGGTAGCACGGACCGCGGGGTAATTCGGGCCCTTCAAACTACTACGTAGCCTCTGTATGCCCATTCTTGGAAGGCACCACATTTGTGAGCTGACACAAAGATTAGTATCCAACCCGAAGTACCCCGGGCCCCAAGTACTCACAAAAACTATCCTAAGTAGATCATTTTCACCTGCACACCAAAAGCTGTACTTTCTACAACCCTCCTTTCTCTTCCCACACTTTCGTACATACGTACGTACATACAGATGACTGACTTCGTTGTTATGTGATACGCTGTTTTGTGTTTACCTTCCTTCGCCAGCTAACGTCATAGCCTGCACTTGCACCGTCCAATTGCCCGGCTTCAGCTGACGAAGGTAAAACTTGCCGCCGTCCTTCGCAAAAGCCGCATGGTCCACGCATTGCTCGGTGGAATGCGTCTAAACACAGGCACACTCACAGTTTGGCCGGCAGAATACACACCTATTTATAGGCTGGAAAGATGTGGAGTGGATTGCATAAGTACACTTGAACTGCACACTCGCTAATCCGGGATAACTCCGGGATAACATGTACTGTATGTATGTACCCGTAGTAGCACGTAGGGTACTGTGGGGTAATCGCGGCAACCTAAATTACTGAAGACCGATCTTTCTACGTGAGTGGCCGTGTTATTTGCTATTTTCACCACCAATAAACCTGCCAGGTTGGCCCCATGATGCACGTAATGTAATATGATGTTATGTTATGCACGTAACATGTATGCAAACCTGGCTTACTCTAGTCTAGTAGCGTCTTATTCGTGCGCCCGTCACCGCCTTCTCTTCGCGTCCTCCAGCTATGCGCGTTCACCAACGTCCGTCGTCCGTAACGGACGTCGTCCATCCGTCAACTCATATGGTTACGAACGGACCGCCTTGCTCTTCGCGTCCTCCAGCTGACTCCTCAGACCCGTCAGCTCCCCATTCGCCTTGTCCGCCTGCAACAACAACAACAACAAGAACAACGCATCCATTCCTCCCTCCCGCCTTCCGTCGTCCGCTCCCTACAGCAGCATGCAGTTAGTTATTCGCCTTGCTCCATGAGAGCAGAGTACAAGAAATACATTTCTGACAGTCTGATGTGCTTGTTCAAAAATATGGGCACACGTGTGCAGCCTACTGATACATATTCGCTACTTAGCGCTAGAATTATGCCAACATACATACAGGGTGTCTCATAATAAACCGAACACTTTTCCGTGCATGTAACTCTGGAAGCACACGTTAGATTTTCATGCGGTCTGTTGTATTTAGTAGCCAAGGCTTCAACTTAGGCGTGTACAAAATTTTAGCTTCGTAGGCCCAGTGGAAGGTGCTCAAACACCTTGTTTCTCCGGCGGTCAAAAACGAGGGTTTTTCTAACTGGTAGTGCCGACTTAGGGGTCTTTTGTGCCTGGGTCCAAGATAAAATTAGTGTCGTAAAGAAAAAGAGGTTCCAAAATGCTAGGACATGTGTATCTCATGCATTATCCCCAGTGCCACCATAGCAAACGCATAGAACAGGGTATCTTGAAAAATTAAGACTGAAATTTTCTCCATACTAAAGAAAAACGCCGATTTTGAGCTTCGAGATTCAAACCGTCGCAATTTCCGAAGTATGTGGACAAAATAGTTGAAATTTTGTACACATCTAAGTTGAAGCCTTGGCTACTAAATGCAAAAAACCGCATAAAAATCCAACGTTGGATTCCATAGTTACATGTACGGAAAAGTGTTCGGTTTATTATGAGACACTCTGTACATACATACATACATACATACATACATACATACATAACATACATACATACATACATACATACATACATACATACATACATACATACATACATACATACATACTGTACATATGCTAATATGCTTACTTCTGCTCACGATGCAGTAGTTGGTCCAGGGTCTCGTTGCGCTCCACCAGCGCTGCTCGGCTGAGCGTCTTCGCCGTTGCCTCTAACTCTACCGGCTTCCCGTTGGTTTTTACCCAAGTTGGGTTCGGACGGGAAGGACCAAAAAAATTTAAAGGACCCAAAATAAAAATAAAGTACCAAAATAAGGCAGTTCATTTACCATACATGAGCCAGAGCAGTTTATTGCAGGCATTCATTCAGCATGCGCCTATGGTGCTTTATCACGCGACGCAAGCAGAAAAATGTGAAACAAGAGATTATACATATTTTTTATCTGCGAGCGAAGCGAGAAGTTTTTTGCAAATTTCGACTACATTTTTAAGCCAAAACCATAAAATTTGAGTACCACATCATTTCGATTATCAAATAAAATTCAAGTACAATCTGAGTATCTCGAGTATGCGCGAGCACCCTGATGATGATTAGCTATAGGAATAGTACCTCATAATGTATAACCATATAAGTGGCTGCATCTATCTAGCTAATGACCAGTCTTACATACAACGCAGGCAGGTTCAGGTACCCTACAACATGGGGTTTATATACCCAGGGATACTATACTACTGGAGGCGGGATTAACCCAACATAATGTATTCGTGGGAGAGTTGTGGTCTGCGAGCGGAGCGAGCAGAAAATTTTTGCAATTTGAGCCAAGAAATGCCCTAATACTCCACACCCCAAAAAAATTTATAAAGGACCAACATGGAAATAAAGGACTTTTAAAGGACTTAAAGTACCTAAAGTAAAAAAAGGACCTCTAAAGGACTTAACCCTTCGCCAAAGTCGTCATTCGTATCGATGAGATTGATGTCTGACCGTATACCGTCAGACGAGATCTGATGTCAGATGTTGTTCTGATCTGACACAATCTGATGTCAGATCTTGTCTGATCTGACATGATCTGATCTCAGATCAAACGTGATCAGACATGATCTGACATCAGACGTGTCGCGTCAGACACGCCACGTCAGATCTCCTCAGACGGCGAGAAGAAAAAAGAAAAGGAGAAGCGGCGCTTTCCGGTGGACGGAAAGTAAGTTCAGTGAGTAACCAACGACAATGCCGATCACTAGAATATGCAAATTCAGACCAATATGCACAGTGCGCACACTATAGTCCAGCCAGTAGGAGTTGGCACTTGGACTCAAGGCGCGTAGTGTAACATATCACAGGGTCCCACCACTGTTTTTTTCAGGTGCTTACAAAGCAGCAGGATTTTGTGTTTGTATTATGCAAATTTTATTGGCAATTTTTGGAAAATTTGTGGGCAACCCTGGGTGGTATTTTTTGATGAAATGAAAGTGGTAAACTCACTTTACCACTGAAAAATTAGTCAAAAACTGAGTATCATCTCTGTCATTTCTCTTATTTCTGGGGGCGCCTTTTCGTATCCATAATTTTATACAGGATGGGGTCCCATGCAAAAAAAATTGATGCGCACCGTATGAGCACTAACTCAAATGTTTTATTCTACGTACATACATGCATGTATCTGAGGGAGGATTGATGACTACAAGATGCATCTTGCAGAACAGGCCGTGTTGTGTGGTTTCTGGGTGGAAGTAAAATTTTTGAGGTTCATCATTGTAAAATTCGTATCCATTAATTTTCGGACAAACTTTTTTGTACGAATTGTACGAAAATTAAACGACTACGAAAATTTCTGGATTTACAGTATATGGCAGATTGAATAAGCCAAAATCAAAATGTGCAATTTCTTTTGGTTATCTAAGTTTACCAAACCCAAAATGTTGTTGATAGTTAAATTTTTTGGTTGCACAAGTGGTAAACAGTCATTTTGGTACTGGCAAACCAAAGAAATTGGTGACTTTGAAAGTGGTAAACTTAGATAACCAAAAGAAATTGCACATTTTGGTTTTGGCTTATTCAATCTGCCATATAGATGATACTCAGTTTTTGACTAATTTTTCAGTGGTAAAGTGAGTTTACCACTTTCATTTCATCAAAAAATACCACCCAGGGTTGCCCACAAATTTTCGAAAAATTGCCAATAAAATTTGCATAATACAAACACAAAATCCTGCTGCTTTGTAAGCACCTGAAAAAAACAGTGGTGGGACCCTGTGATATGTTACACAACGCGCCTTGAGTCCAAGTGCCAACTCCTACTGGCTGGACTATAGTGTGCGCACTGTGCATATTGGTCTGAATTTGCATATTCTAGTGATCGGCATTGTCGTTACTCACTGAACTTACTTTCCGTCCACCGGAAAGCGCCGCTTCTCCTTTTCTTTTTTCTTCTCGCCGTCTGAGGAGATCTGACGTGGCGTGTCTGACGCGACACGTCTGATGTCAGATCATGTCTGATCACGTCTGATCTGAGATCAGATCATGTCAGATCAGACAAGATCTGACATCAGATTGTGTCAGATCAGAACAACATCTGACATCAGATCTCGTCTGACGGTATACGGTCAGACATCAATCTCATCGATACGAATGACGACTTTGGCGAAGGGTTAAAGGATTTAAAGGACCCGTCCGAACCCTGAAGAGTTCCACCTGATGATGCTCCAAGTATAGTGGAGCGAAACGTTGTGGGGATGAAATAGTTTCACCATCATCATTCTCTGGTCTGACCCATTTTACATCAATTTTCTCCAACTCTGCACATCGCGTCTTCAGCAGCGCAAGTTGTCGTTCCGCCTTTTGTTTTCCGGCCTGTTTTCCGGCCTGGAGCTGCTGCGACAGTTTTGTCTTGTTTTGTTCTACTGCCTGCTGTCTGCTTTCGAGGCCGCCTCTTGCGCAATCTCCAACTCCTCTGTCTGGCTGTTGTGCTCCTGAATCAGCTTGTAACGAGCCGCCTGCTCAGCCTCTAGCGCTTCCTGCAATACCACCAGACCTTCAGATTCAGCCGTCGTAGAGCAAAGCGGTCAACAAATCAACGGCTATCTTTTAGCAGGATTTCCAAATCAAAAAACCGCTTGCTTCTAGCTGCTCTTAGTGGCGAGATCTCGCCGATTTCCTTATGTACTGAAATTTCGTAGACATTTGGCAGACGCTAAACCACGCAAACAACGACACCCCATGACCATGTACGCCCGATGCGCATTTTCATCGTCTTTGACACGTATGCATATTTCTATCATTTTGAATTTTCGGGCTTTTGCGAAGTTTAGAATTGCCCAATGGTCTACGCTCTTTTAGCGGTACTATGGGCAAAACCCGGCCATTGAAAAATCCGGCCAAAGAACTTTCAGGGCTGCATTTCAGACTGCTTACCCCAAGGCCGGATTTACCCCATAATAACTTCAGCCGGGCCACCCCATCGAAACTTTCTTCCTCTCTTGACAGTTGCGAAGGCGCAAAACAAATAGTGAAACTATCCACCTGTATTGATTCAGCATAATCGAAGATATGTAAGTCGGAGTGAACTGAAATATTTCCAGGCCCCCCTGACCCGAATTATCCCGAGACACTACTACTATCCTACAGCATGTGTACCGCGTCTCGATCCTTCAATCTGATGCGGAAAGACAGGATGATGCCGTTTGGGTCGGGCGGTGCTTCCCATTCCAGCACGTGATAGAGTCCGCTGGCGTTGCGAAAGGGTCGCTTACGCTCCCGTGGTCTACCCGGAATGTCGTCTTTCTCCGCTGCAAAAAAACAAAGAAAATGCAAAACTATTGAGCGTCACAATCGAGAGTAGTTGGTGAGATATTCGCCAGTTGCGCTTGGAAACTATGAATGGTGATCGCGACAGCTGACCCCTCTCATATACACTGTTTTTTGTCAGTGCGTTTTTGATCGGCGGCCCCGCTAGCACCTATCAAAAAACGCACTGAAGAAACAGAGGAGTCAGCTCGCGACCATCGTTCACCTATAATTCTCAGCGCACAGCATGGGTGTGAATTAGGTAAAAATCATTGGCACGCTGCGGCTCAAAGTCGACCAAGCCAAATCTGACTGCATCCGTCTTGACTTTGGCGACCACTCGCTGATTCAAAGGGCCGACACCACAAGTGGACATCAATTCCTTGATAGGATCCATGGGTCGGGTAGGTCGGGAGATGCTGTGAGTCCAGAGATAGTCCAGTGTGTACACGTACACAACGTACGTACACGTAGGTACCTAAGGCCTCAACGGCCCAGCGAAAAGTTTCTTACAGTTGTTTGAACGAGCTTTCGTCCAGCACTTTGACTGAAGAAAGGCGAGAAACAGAAGCAGAGAACCGAAAACCGCTTGAAATTCGCTTATAAAATGACAGAGTTCGAAGAACTTATGTACGAAAAGAGTGAATTCTGATGAACGCCGCCACTCCAAAACGAACGTTCCTTCGCTCAAACTGAAGTCTCTTCTCTTCTCTCTTGCCTTGCCTTTCGAGAGAGAGCCGAGACGAAACAGAAAACTCTATGTCCGCGCGGAGGAAAGTGAGTGCGCAGTGCGCACCAACCAGCGCACGCGGACGCACTCAATGCCGCTCGCTAGCCCGCTAGCAGGCATCAGGCTTCAGGCAAGAAAGAAAGAAGTCTTCCGCTTGGCTGTCTATCTGCCTTTGCAGCCTGCAAAAGGCGCGCAGCCCAGACAACTGGGCCCAGGCGCTTTGCTCAAGGTTGCCAGGTTCCAAAATGCCTCATTACTGTGGCACTCAGGGTTCATTACTACGCAAAACCATGTTGAAATTTTGACACTGCAAAAGCGCCAATTGAAGCCAAAACCCAGCTAAAAGCATGCAGAAGATGTACTGAATCATGAATAGATTAGTTCAGAGTGAAAAATGCCAAAAAATATGGCCGATTTTCTTCAGAAAATAGTGTATGTGGAAGGAAAATTTGAGAAAATTTTTAAAATTTGGACCTCAAAATAGCCTAAGAGCACACTTCTGAAAATTTTTCCCATACTAACAGGTCAACACCAAATATTACTACATTATTAGATTACTACGCCACTCAGGTCGGTACCTACAGAAAGTCAAAAATTACTACTTGTAGTAATATATTACTACACCTGGCAACCTTGGTTTGCTTGACAAAATCCGAGCGTCCCCGTCTTCTCTTTCTCTCCGCTCCGCCTCCGCCCAACACAGCCAACTCTCTACTCTCCTCGCGTCGTACGTACTGAGAGTCTTCATGCATGAGTGGTGCGGTGCGCTCCACACGAGCTCCGAGCGACTTCGGACGGAGCTCGGAGCTCGGAGGGACTTTGTTTTGAACCGAAACGAACGTCATTGCTCACACGTCTCCGAAATACAAAACTCCGCTCTTCACACGCACGCTTCAGCCAGCCAGTTTCAGCCACTCGTCAGCGAGCGTGTGTGTACTGTTCGCTCGCAGTAACAAGATGTTATCACGTGCCACGTGCGTGCGTACATACATACGTGTACACACACATACAAACAGCGTGATGGCAGCTCACTCCACTCACTCACTCACTCAGCTTCATCCTCCGCTACTTTCAGCTCATTCTCCATGCGAGTACATAACATAACGTCGCCGTCGCACTGCGTTTTTCTTCCTTCTCTTCAGCTTCTTTTCCCGAGAGTTGAACAGGGCGCCTGATGAACTGAAGCGGTATCAGGCGACCTCCTGCGCTGAGCGGTCGACGATTCGCCACTGCGAATTTAGAGATGTGAGGAAAAGAGAAGCAGTCTGAAAACTGTGAATGCGTCTCGTGGCTCGTCGTATTCCACGACAAGCGTGTCAGATCACGCTCCAGATCAGGTCGGGTAGTAGCGTAGCGCCCAGGCATTTGCCCTACAGCCTTCCACGTATCAGCTGAGTCATCAGATCGACATGCTGAGCTCTCTCCACCTGCTCAGATCGATAGAATGCTGACCAGCGTCGCCACTCGAAATCAGCGTCCAAGAGCCGCGCTCAGTTTCGGATTGAAAATTTCCCGCCAATTGTCGATGGCTAATATTAGCACAATTTCTCCAATTTTATTTGCATGATTCTGATTTGAAAAATTTGTTCGAATGTGAACGCCAATTAGGCCTAATATTAGGCAAAATAAAAATTAGAAGGTTTGTGCTGATACCTTATGTATATTGGAACGAATTGCCAATATTTCATTTGCACTCTTAGGTATGCTCAATGCACAATGAAGTTCCAATATTTTTTGCGAGTACCTACAGTATTGTCACATCAACATAATTGTGTGTTTCTAGAAGCAGTTTTTGGCGAAGCCGTCATTCGCTGTAACGTAATATTCTCCACTGCTACTGCAGAAGCCGACTGACGCCTCGTCTGAACTAGATAGATCTTTGCCGTTGCTATCACTGGTCGAATTTTGACACGAAGTAGACTGAGACTCTGACGCTGGAAAAATTATTATTATTTTTGAACATTCCAATTTGAATGTTTAGGGTGCCCATAGGGTACTGTGGGGTAAACCCGGACACCTCAGTATTTCTGTGAACTTGCCGTTTCTGCAAATGATGAACATGGTAGCTCATTTGAAAGAGGAGAGTTCAAGGAATCGATTGGTAGAACACTTGTCTCAATCGGTAGTATGGTTGCTGAGATCAAGGTACTGAGATATACTAGACTCTGTAGGTGTCCGGGTTTACCCCACAGTACCCTATCATTGCTTCTTTACTTACGTACCTTCGGGGATGGTATCCAGAACTGGACGCTCCGAGGCTCGCGAGTTTCGGCTCGAACCTTGATGCTCACTATCCAATTCCTCTTCAAGCCCTGTCTGTTTCTTCTCATCTACTGCTGTTTCCCTATTGACCTTTTTCGTCGAGATTTGCAATGCATTGAGAATATCCAATGTTCTGGACAGCTCAACTCTTATCTGCTGGTTAGAAAACTCTAAAGCGTCCACTCTCTCAGCTTTTTGCCTTAGATACTCCACTTGCTCTGTCAACGACTGAATCTTCTGCTTGATGTCATGCTCATTTCTCTCCAAGCTTTCCAGTCGTTGTGAGATCAATTTCAGCCTTTCTAAAATTGCAATGGATCATTGAGATTATGTAAGTAAGATCATGCTTCATAGATTGCGCGCACCATACGTCGCATAATAGGCCTTACTAGAGCTGCATGTGTTTCCCATCTTCAAGAGATACCTACAGTACGTACGTACGACAGTAGCCTATGTATTGAAATCAACATCCGACTCGTCGATCATATGGTTGGGCCGAAACAATATAAACATTACTGCAAATTGTCGCCCGTTAAGCACAGAGCATTGCCGAGCGACGTTACAGCTTATCACAATTACTGCAAAAAAGCGATATGAAATGCGCAGTGTAAGCATCTACAGTACCGACGTACTGCTGCATTCATGCAGCAAACGTATGCACATGCACAACAAGTAACGTAAAGAAAGACGTTAGACTACAATAGACGTATACTACATAACATAAACATACATTTACACACACAACACAAAACACACTATTATGTTGGCCTGGGACGACAGTTTTTGCTAGCCGTTCCAGGCAAACACACATTTTTTACCATCCGCCGACGGTAAACAAACAAGGACTAAAATATTGTGTCCGGTTGCATTAACACTTTCGGCGCTATTTTAAAAATGGAATCCAGAATGAAGATGAAGAAAGAAGATAATGAGCGGCAGCACTTGACTCAGTTTGCACTGTTCCCCTCTATTTTCGATTCCGACATTATCCGCGTTGCTTCTTGTCCACTGATAAGGAAATTTGCAATTGCTTGAGGTGCACACGCATTTCTGAAAATTTTACAATGCAAAGTTACAACGTCGTAGGAAGGAACGCTTACTATCGCATTACAGTAGCCTCTATTATGTACGTACGGTACATATGTATGTACATCCGTAAGTATGCCACCTGCACAAATGTTCTTCCGTCACTTCCATAAATTTTCGTGCAACCAGGTTGATAGTAGTCTCTGCTAGTCGTGGTGTAGGCATGGCGCTTGATGCTATTGTCCGGCATCAACTCAAGCACGCAAAACTGGCCCGGATACGTCCGGCCGTTACCCATGTTGCATTGGTACGGACTTGGCTGGAACTCTCCCCTCTTTGACGGAAGCCATAGAGAGGATCTGGCGTTACACTTGTGCTCCGTGCAACCGCAGTCGTACTGAAAGTACAGTTCTCTTCCGAACCCTCCATCCTCAGTTGCCGTTCGTCTGCCGCTGCTAGAACGTGTGGTAGCAACTTTCTTGCACACTCGCGGATGATAGAGCGCCCTGATAGCTGACGGCCCTGCACAAAAAACGTTCAGTCCTTTTCGGAAATCTAACCTCTAAAACTTTATTGACAAAGTTTCTTTGACACTCGACAACCTCACCGTTATCGCAGCCTTGTTCATAGGGCCCATCAGGCGATTCGAGGAAGCTCGCCAATGTTTGCACAGAGCAGCCGATGGCCAAACAAGTTCGATTCCACTGGTGAAGTTGTGCTTGACTTTGTATGGTGAATCCATCGGAAAAGTGACACTGAACCAGCCTTTTGCGGCTGTAGCTCTGCAAATGTGTCGGCGGATGGTGGTTGTTGCAATGACTGGAGCTGTTGCACACGATGTACGTAACGTCGTTGAATACTGGTGTCCACTGGTTCATGTCCCAGTCTCTTAGCCACGCTGCACCGGTAGTTTGGAAGCAAGCCTGAAATATTGGCAACCATCTGCCCGCCTTGCTGCGCTTCCATTTGCCAAAACAGCCATCCGCTTCAGTGCAGCTTTCGAGGCCTTGATTGGTAGTATTTCGCTTGGATGATACACCAATTGAGAAGGTACAAGATAAGGCAAGTATGAACTGGAATGATGATGATGATATGACAACGTGTATGAGCAAGAATATGCACAATGAAGTCGCCATGGAGCGTAAACGAGCTGCATCAGCTGGTCAAAGACTCATGGCTGAACCGACCGTCTTGTGAATCAATCAATCTTTCTTTTCCACGCACATATCGTACGTATACAACGGTAAGTAAAACAAGTCTTGTGGATTCAGAAATGATAGGATGTATAGTACGCAATCAGTACCGTACTGTATGTACCTACAGTAGCTTGTGCATTTAGTGTACATACACAAAGCAGTCGTCTGAATCAAATTCCATGTCATGAGCTGTATGTATTACGCATACAACTCGTCACCTCATGCACAGGTGTAGTACACAATGCGCAATTCTCCCCTCATTTCCAAATCCAATTCAACTGCTGCACTTTCCTCAGTCATAAAAATTCATCTTTTTCATACCGCCAGAGGCGGCAGGATAAAGCGGTTAGCAGGAAGGAATGTATGTACATGTAGCGCAATGCAAAGCCAAAGCAAAACGACACATGGCAATCTCATCAATTAGGTTACATTGCTACGTACGTATGTAGGTTATTATACTGTGTGTATGTATGTAATTAGGAGGGATGTGACTCTTACTGAGTGACGTATTGTGCTTTTCATGCACACAATTTATGAATATGAGTGTAGTGGTGTCAATTTTAAAGAAAGTAAACGGTACGGCATGAGTCTACCAGATGAGAAAATTTGGTATTAGATAGGCCTATGTAGTACTACTATACTTTACCACCATCAATAGCGTTACCATAACGTACTTTCTGGTATTGGGGTCAAAAACTTCCATTGCTAAATAATTTTTGACACCACTATGTACGTAGCATCGTACTGTAAGTACTACTACCACTACGTACATACGTCAAACTACATGCTCACCGAAAACTGGACTGGACGGACGCTTTTGAGGGATAAAGTAGGCGCAATTTGTTCAATCGGTGAAGCAAAAAGTTTAGTACATAAGGTAGTATGGTTCTCCCCACCTCGACGCAACAGTTGTGTACGAAAATTCATTTGAATGTGCGACAACAAGAATCATATGTATTCTTCTCTCACTCATGTTCAACGCTGAACTACAATGCAGAACTAAAGTACGTACACAATGTACTGTGCGTGCGTGATGCTCGCAAGATGCATTGTATTCATGCATTGCATATCTGTCATACACCATGTCAAGCAAAATACGATCCAATAGTGTACAATATGTAATTATTACTCTAATTTTTTTTAGAAAAATACCTAATAGGCCTAATTCAAATTTTCGCAAAAAATTGAAATAATAATTTGAGTGGAGGCCGGTGAACTCACCGGAAGTTCAAAAACTCGCCATGTGTGAACTGTGAACATGAACATGCGAAAAAATTTCGCGCATTGGAGCTACATACATAATGTGGTAGGTTACGTCGCGTATTTCTCGAGAAAAAATTTCAATGGGTCGCGGAATTTCTTGTTCCACTATAATGTCACCGCACATATGCATGCAGTACAGTACACAACACAGTGTCCCTTTCAGCCAGCGTCATGTTCACTATACTGGCAAAATCGCCAGTTATCGCCTCCTCCATTAAGTAGTGAGTGCCGTTGAAAAGTCGGTGCTACAATCGAAGTGAAAGTATCACTCACATGACAAATAATAGACTGTAGGGTAAAGCTGACGACCTATGGCATCCATGCGAATGGAACACATCCAAGTTTCGTTCATTCAACCCATTTTATCGCACCGTGAACAAATGGGGGAAAAACAGCAAGCAGTTTTGGATAACAGTAAAAAATAGGTTAATAGTCAGTAGTACACTGCAGCGTAAAAAAACAAAACACTATTCCACTTTTGACTTCATCTATGTAATGTACTAAACACTAATCTACTGCTAGAAGCGACATGAACAGAAGTGTACACACTACACTACTGAGTGAATACTGGGCCCAACATGACACAGCATACTGAATGTTGCACCTATAAGCGAAAGTATACAGCATGTTTTTGTAACACTGATATGCAGTACAATTTTTGACCAGTCCCAGCTCCCAGGTATAAACATGAATATCAATACATACGTACACGTAGCTCTGCTTCAGCTTTGCCAGATTTAAACTTCAAGAAGCGTGCTGGCCCATCATCGGAAGTGGGATGCTCGTCAACCACTGGCATTCGCTCCATCGCATCAAAAAACTGATTCCACTGCATCGCAGTGAGCTGTCCGTCCTGGTACCGAATGTACAACTCCATCTTTTTCGGCTTGGCGCCATCCCTCCTTTCGTAGGCCTCCAGGAATGATCTCACAAAGGGCGCCAGAGGCAACTGCGGACTACAACGCATGTGCTCAACTTGGAAGAGACTGAGACTTGGAAGGAGACGCCAGAAATGGCGACAAGCATTCATCGACACTGCCTCCTCCATGAGACAACTTTCCAGCGTGATGTGCCTGATCATGGACAACTGAGAAGTGGCAGATGCTGGTGCAGGAATGAAGTCGGACAGGCCACCCTTATGAACCTCCAGATGGAGTGGAGGCGCCTTGTTATCAGCAGCTGCAGCTTCATCCTTGGTTCGCTGCAACTCGACCAGACCAGAAAACAAAACCGACGAATGATGGGCCTCCCAAAACGTTACATCACATTCCAAGCGCTTCAACTGGCTTTTGCCGGCCAAAAAGGCGCTTTCTGTGAGAAGACTACCAATAGTAGGAAGCTTGAGCTCTTCCAGGCGGCCACACTCCATCCATCAGGCATGTGGTAAGTTTCTGGCATATGCGGCTAGCATTGGTATGAGCAAGATCGATGAGGTTGAGATTGAGGCTGAGAAGATGTTGTCGGCATGCGTGAATAAAGGGCCCAGCGGAAGGAGCGAGGAAAAGGTAGTTCTCAAAGTGCATCTCTATGTGTTTGATGGCCCTCGGTTCCTTCTGTATCAGCTCCAGCAGATGAGACATCAACAGCGCCGCCTTATTTTCACCTCCTACCTCGTCCACAACAATGTACAGGCATTGTAGGTTCTGCGCCTTCATCCAAAAAGTGGCAAGAAGCGATAAGAAGACTTCTGCTTCAACATGCTTCATCTCCTCTCCATCCCATATCGTCCACCAACCTGCTTTCAATACCTCCCATTTCAGCCACATCTCTTTTACGCCCAGCCATGCATTGAACTTCTTGAACGAACGGTTGACACGCTCGTCTGCTCGCGTCCCTGGCTCCAGCCACTGGCACATAGGATAGGATCTTTTCCAGCAGCTCATTTGGAAGGTCAGAGATGTAGAGGGGACCGGTTGGAATTGTTGGATCTTTCTTGGGTGGAAGCTCCATCTACGACGCAGAGAGAGCTGCCTGGCTCAACTTCGGAAGATGATGACAGACAGAGCGATGGCGTGTGTGGGTGGAAGCGTATTTACGAGCGATAAAACCAACTTCTCCGTGAGACAAGAATGGGAGCAAATGACAATAGATCACGATTACATACGCGATAAGTAAGTAATGCGGAAATGCACAGGAAATTGCATATGCGTAACCGATCTCGAGCGTTCTTCTCGCTATACGCGACAGAAGATACAATGGCACTGCTGTGCATGTGCTTTGCTTCTCTTCCTTTCCTTTCCTGCTGCAGCGAGAGCAAACGGAAAAGATAGCAAAGAAAGTGCATTTATATTTTTACTGCACAGATTGTTTGGTTTCAAACGCGATGGTTCTTTTTATCTTCTAGTGGAATATGACTTTGCGAATTTTCTGCCACCGGAACCCTTTCGCAGGGGAGGCAGCTGAGGCAAGTCGCTTTTCTCCGCGTGCGGAAGAAGCAAGGGTACGAGAACGCTCTGATTTCGCTCCAGCGGCGGTCGAAAACTCGACGACTGCGCAGTCTGCTTCTTCTCCACTTCCGGAGCTGCTGCAGGAGTGGTCGGCAACGGACTCAAATCGTCCATCTGCTCATCACCACCATCTGACTCCTCCCTCACTTCCTCCGTTTTGTTGCTCAGTTCATCCAGCCCTAAAAAACAAAGAAACTCGACCTACGTACATACGGCGACAGTCAGCACATACTGTAGGTTGGGGTGTTGCCGCGTTCACCAGACATCCGTTGTAACGTCCGTAACTAACGGACGTCCGTTCGTCCGTCAACCCATATGGGTTGACTAATGGACTGACGGACGAACACTTACGGGTTGACGAACGGACGTAACGGAGGTCTGGTGAACGCGCCATGTGATGTGATGTTTGTGTGCTGATGTGTAAACACATGCACGTTCAGTTTGCAAAGAACAAAATCGCCGATTCTGACTTCAAGCCAGATTTATCAGTTTGCGGCAGACCTTTTATGATCGCCGAACTGGCCAAACTGCCCGGTTTCCTCTCCAGCCTATGTTCCTCCTCCAGAAAGCGCAGCCACATCTCGTGTACCAGCTCCATCGTAAACATGATGCCGGTATGGATTGTGAGCATGCGAAGAACAAACACGCCGTCTATCCTGACATGATCCGACACGAACTGACGCAGAGAGTCCTGGTAGACCTCCAGATTAAAGTCCACATCTGCGGTTTCCAGCTTTCGGGCGATAAATCTATGCGGCAGTAGGCATGGATGGAGTGCATAATCCAAACTTTGATGTGACAAATCATGTGACATGAACTGTACGTACGTGCATATTACTTGATAACAAACTTATGCTATGTACAGTACGGTAGGTACGTATGAATGCATAAAAGGCATCAAACAGTACTTTTGTCGTTTATTAAGGGTTGAGTGAGCTCCAGATCCAGTAGATGAAGCTGGCGAATGTAAAGAAGGCGAGCACAGTGTACCACATCCAGAGCATGATGAATATTTTCTCGATGAAAATGTTAATGACGAGGACGCATTGCACGGTGTGTCGCTGCATGTTGCCGAGGACGCGAACTTTGAAATCGCACATGGTGACGCGGGGGAAGTTGCCGGAATCCTGCCACGGGCGTCCGCGCAGCAGATCGCTCACTGGTGCGCTTCAGACGTGAACTCCGAATTCGCTCCGAATTGGGAGCCCTGTCTATGCTTCTACATGTAAAATCTCCGAGTTCGCACCGAACTCGCTCCGTTTTTCCGAACGTGCGTGTGAACAACCGAGTTTGTAATTCGATGACGCGTGAGTAATTGACGTTTCGCTTCGGTTCAAAACGAAGTAATTGCAAACTCGACGGAGCGAACTCGCTCGGAGCAAACTCGGAGCACGTCTGAAGCGCACCAGTACGGCAGCGCCGTACAATTCATAGTCGTCCGTTTGCAGGAAGCGGTTCATAAGGAAAAGCTGACCGAAAGCGTTCACGACAAATAGCAGCTTCACCGATAATGCAGGGTGGTCATGTACGCTTCGAAGTAGCGCGGATAATTGAGACAGCGCGTCACCCGGTGCATGCTCGTGTCTCGGGGCTGCAGGCTTAGTAGATGGCGCAGTAGACTTGGTTCTGCCGCGTTTTACGTTACATATTGAACAGGATTTAGAAATGTATTAGCTTTGGATGGTAGAATATGCTCTGTATTGCGGTACAACACTATAGGCAAATCCTCGATTTCTGAGGTCTCAGCCTTTCTGAGCTGTTTTGAGCCGCTTCCTGTTGGCCTAGAAAGTTGAAATTTTGCATGTCTACCTTACAAAAGTATACTAAAATTTAAAATGATTTAAAATGATCGTTCATTGATGACGTGAGGGCGCACCATGCATGCTTACCTACCTTCATCACCTTGTGATCCGTCGCCGGTGGATTCGTTACTCACATTCAGTCGTGACGATCCCTCGCTGGAAGCCGGCGTCGACCCGCTTTCATTCATCCTTATCCCTCTACAAGCACCACAACCACTGCTGGTGTACGTACGTACATACATACATATACATGTATTACTGCATTTACCGGTGCATAGCCCAATGCATAGCCCCACGCATAGCACCATATTGGCAAAACATAAAAAGTGCCCAATGCATAGCCCGGGCTATGCACCGGTAAATACGGTATGTATGTACGTACGTAATATGTACTGATCGCGTCCTTGGCTCCAGCTACCGGCACATAGGACAGGATCGTTTGCAGCAGTTCACGTGGAAGGTCAGAGATGTAGACGGGTCCAGTTGGAACGGATGGATCTTTCTCAGGAGGAATCTCCATCTGCCTTCTTTTCCTGGATATGTGGCTGTGACTGGAGAAAATCTTGCGTCCAATACCACTACTGGATCTCTTCTTGTATTGGATTGGAAGTCGTACGCAGAATACAATGTAGGAATTGACCAATTCACCAGCTACGATCAATTGCCCACTTAGAAGACTACGGTATCTGTTCAGCCGAGCGACAGCGAAGCCCAGATGAAAACCAGCTTGTCTACCTGTAAAACAAGACAGCCAATCAACATTAGAAGCGTGTACACGATTGATCAAAAGACTAGTGATGCGTATTATGTAAATGCAAAGTCTTCGTGCGAGCAACTTTCGTTGTCTCGCCAGTCGACTCGTTCACCCCACCCGCTGATCACTTGAGCCTTTCTTTTGGCCTGCGTATTTCTTTTGCCTGTTGTTACTTTTCTGCCACGAACTTTGATTACTAACGTAGATAAACTTCTCACCGAGTCCTGTTTGCTAGCCGTCCTTTCTTCTAAGCCTCTTCCTCAGCCGCCGTCTTCAGCGATCTAGCCTACAGTGTCCAGTCTCGCCTCCGTATGCCGCTCAGGCATTGCTATCATCTGTATCTTTGTCTAAGCCATCGTCCACATCTCCTGCGACAGCCCTTCTACTAGTCAAGTTTCCAAGTGTGATAAGGTAGCACCGCTGGACACGAAACATAAGCGTAGTGGCGGAGCCGGACGAACTTCGCTGGTGGAGTCGAGGTCTCCCACAGAGTTTCTACACCATTGGCCTGTAGGATCCGGCTCGGAAGTTGGAATCCTACATTTGGAGATCCAGTAACGAGATCCTCTCCGCAGCTTGCTAGCAGATTCAAAGACTGAGCAGAGACAAAACGTTGGTGCAGGTATCGATACAACCGAAGGCGCCTTCAATGATGGCACCTGGCGTCAAAACTAGACTACAACAAGCATCCAGTACGGACGAACTGGAGACGCAGATCAAAGAAGCGGAAGCTCAGCAAGAAGCGAGTCAGAACGGCGCTACGGGTACCAGAGAAGCTTCTACAAAAGTTTCAATTTCAACTAATCAACCCCAAGCTAACAAAAGAAGACAATCATCCCCTTCCCTTCAAGAAGACAATCTATCCACTCAGAGCGCTATTGCAAATACCGCTCGCAACTTCAGTGCCACTAAAAGTGCCACTGCCTATCCATCTCTCAGCACTACTTCAAGTACTGCTGCCCATTTCTTTAGCGCTACTACAAGTACCGCTATGCCAAAACAAAGCGCCATTACAAATGCCGCTAACAACTTGGGCATGATAGCTGACACTTCAGTACGTACAACAAGCGCTACAGTAGGTACCGCAAATACGTACCATCAACACCACGGTATGCAATCAAACTCTACAGTCAATGACAGCGTGTGTATTCCTGGCACTGCGACTTCAGCACAACTATTGGATACGACACAGTTCCGATATGCCGAAGCCAGACCGAAAACCTACAGTACACAGTACACAGCTCAACAGCAACCCGCAGCAGCAGCGCATCAAGGTAGACGCGATAGCGGAACCTCGAGAGGCTCACGAACGAGGTCCGCCGCGTCCCACCTTACTTAGTCATGTGTAAATAGGAGTGACAGAAATATAAACACACATTTGCTCATAACTCCCGAGCCAAGAGGCGGATTGAGCTGAAATTTTGACTGAAGATGCCCCCTATGGGTACACATGTACTGACAAAATTTCAGCTCGATCGGCCTACTGGTTAGGGCGCTACGAGCGAAAAACCTATTTTTGAATGATGTCCACTTTTTATGTACTGAAAAACTGTTCCCACCGTAACTTTTCAACGAGTCGTGGGATCGAGCTCGGTTTTTTTTTAAAAGATGGGAAATGTAAAGATCTTGGGAAAGTGGTCCGAGCACTTTTTGCGTTTAAGGCCTCTGACACCCTTAAAATTGCGGTTTTGTGGTTAAAATAGTTGCAAAGTTCCAACGCATACTCCTCCCTGGATTTTTTTCAGATCTGAGTGGTAGGTATACCAAAAGATAGATCTCACTCTACTCTCGATGAGACTTTTTTTAGATTTTTAAAATTAGCTTTGGTTCTCGAGTTATGAGCTGTCAAAGTTGGCTGTTTTTATGTTTGGCTTTAGCAATACTTAAGGACGCGAGACAGGTGAAAAGAATGCCTTCTGCATTGTTGAGGTCACATATAGCATACCATTCGATTCGTCCTCAAAAAATCTATCGATTGCTGGCCACTGCGACATGCTTATGCCTGATTCACATAGTAAAAAATGCATTCACACAGATGAAAGTCGCAAAAAGGTGTTATTCTGTCAAAGTTGGCGACTTGTAGGCATGTGACATACCATTCGATTTGTCTAAGCAAGATCTATCGATTGGAAACAATTTCTACATGCTAGTTTTTAATATGCCTGATTCACATAGTTTTTAGTTATTCACATACATATAAAAGAAAACAAAAATTAGCTAAATGTAGGCATATGGGATACCATTTGATTCGTCTTCAAAAGATCTATCGATCGCTGCCCACTGCGACATGCTCATGCCTAATTCACATAGTACAAAATGCATTCACATTGATGAAAGTCGCAAAAAGGTGTTATTTTCTTCAGTTTGGCGCTTCAGTAGGCATGTGACGTACCATTCGATTTGTCTTTTATAGATCTATCAGTTGGGAATAATATTCTACATGCTTGTATCCAATATGCCTGATTCACATAGTTCAAATGTATTCACATAGGCACAAAATAAAACAAAATTTGGCTAAATGTAGTCACATGATATACTGTAAACCCTCGTTTGCAGCACCCTCGAATATAGCCCCCCTCGTATATAGCCCCCCCTAATCAGCTACTAACATCATTTGCCCCCGTATATAGCCCCCTATTGAGAAACGCGAAAAACAATGGAAAACGTGTGTTTTTGCGCTAAAACAGCGTTTTGAGGGTGTTTTCATGCATAGGAGATCATTTCACATCATTTGGAACAGTTCTGAACATTTTACCTGTGTCGCCTCTTCAACAGAAAATTTTTGATGACTAAAATTTCACAATTTTTCGGGCTAAAAGCTGCAGTTTTGATTGGAGGAGCTTGGAACATGCAAAATAACCGCCAGAAATGAGTTCAGAAGGTCAAAAAACCTTACTTTGGGTGCAAATGTAAAATGCCCTCGTATATTGCCCCCCTCGTCTATAGCCCCCTTGTATATAGCCCCCTAATCGGCGACTAACGTTTTGATAGCCCCAGGAGGGGGCTATAAACGAGGGTTTACAATACCATTCAATTCATCTTGACAAGGTCTACCTATTTCTTGCATTCTTACTAACCACCTCCTCGCTCATACCTGATTCACATAGTGTAGTCAAATTCACATAGGCTCAATTCCACTCAAAAACAAAGAAATGTCCTGTGTAATTATGATGTATCTCGAAGTTCCCCTAGTGCATCTCGTCAACTCGAGCTTGGTTTATTTTTAAAGAATTGCATTGCGTGTGTTATGCACATTCACGTACCTAATCTCCTCTCAAAAACATAAAAATGTTCCATGTAATGTATGATGTATCTCGAGGTTCCACTAGCACGTCTCGTCAACTCGAGCTCAGCTTTTCAAAGATTTGTAAGCATTTGTTATGCACATCGTTCACATAAGGCTCAATTCCTCTCAAAAACATAGAAATGTCCCATGTACGTAGGTATATCCCCTAGTGTACATATAATGTATCTCGAGGTTTCGCTAGCACATCTCGTCAACTCGAGCTCAGTTTTTTAAAAGATTTGTTTGCATGTGGTGAAACAATCTATTGATTGGGAACAATTTTGACATGTTTATACATATATCCAATGTGCTATTCTCTCACATTTCAAGTAGACGTGGCAGAAACCAGTGGAGAAGTGCTCCTAAGGAGCACGAAGGAAGAGAGCGAGAGGCTCACTAGCCTGCAGATGCTTATGGGGTTGACGGCGCAGAAACCAGAAGGTTCCAACCGCCCATCGCTGCTGAAACTTGCTACCCCTCCGAGTTGACAGCCTCTCGCACAATCTGCTGCCATCCGACTGGTGCGGGCATACTTTCGCACCTTCCCAATCATGGCAAACAAAACTCTTCAATGACCTTTATTGCCTCTCGCCTGCTTCTGTATGCCTGATCACATGCAAAACGCTGGAACCAAACCATAATATTTGGTCATCTTAACTACAATAGGTAATTATATGTGGGTAAACATGATTATACGTGGTACATAATATGGTGCAACAAAAAAATGTGATGTTTCCTCAAAAGTAGAAGATACATACATACTACATACCAGTAAAGATTTCATGTTTTATAGCTTTTCCTGTTTATCCTGAACAACAGCAAGTGATAACTTCAGCTGAAACTTAATGATTCCAATGCCGATATTTTGAATCGAGAAGATCGCCCTGGTGGATTTCTCACCTTCTATTTGGCAAGAAACGTGTGAAACGGCTGGTCGTATTGGAAGCCATTAGAAGCGAATGGGACGTACTACATGCGAATGAACATGCGAGAAAGAATAAATACGTAAATACATATGTACGATGGGCGGTTGGAACCTTCTGGTTTCTGCGCCGTCAACCCCATAAGCATCTGCAGGCTAGTGAGCCTCTCGCTCTCTTCCTTCGTGCTCC
>JASAMW010006256.1:0-24380 GCA_030247985.1 Epsilonema sp. ZAB3_2
TTTCACGTCGACACAGTAGAGAAGTGTTGTCTTTCTGAATATTTTCCGCTCTTACCGAGATGACTGAGTATGACTTCCGCCAATTCTGCGGGTAATTTTTCGATAAAATCACGCTTCATCCTCGGTTTCAACTCCTCCTGCAACACAGCGTCCGGATTGCACCTTATATGCCGCCACGGCATATAGCGTACATGCAGCGGCGAAATGTGTATGACATAAATAAGACAAAGTGCGGGGCCATTCCTATCGTCATAGGAGAAGAAACGTGCCACCACCCGATAGAAGAAATGGAAACGATAAGTACGTGGGCAATCACTTTTACTACTTTTTTGCTTATCCAAAAAACTAGTCTGGCCAGCAAGAATTTGCCAACTGGCATTCAAGGCGCGTTGCGTAAAAGAGATTCACAATGGGGACTCTGTTCCTGCTTCGTTTACTTCTATTTAGCAGAAGTAAACGCAAGCTACGCAGTACGACTTGAGTCCCAGGTGACTTTCTCTGGCCAGACTATAATTTACTCAATCGCCTTGGATGGAACTACCCGGCACTACTATCCTGAATGCTTGTACTATCACACGCATCGCGACCTCGTTCGTACCTTGATCAGTTTATCCAGCAGCTCTGACGGAAGCCGATCGAAGAGAGAAGGCAGAAAATTCGTACAGATTTCTTCAACCGACATCAATGAGCTAAGCATATCTAGCACTGCATTCACATTCTGCTCATTTTTCTGGCTTGCATCGCAAGCTGAGGCAGCCAGTCCAGCTTCCTCCATTTGCCTTTCGCTTGCAACACCACGATTTGTGCTTGGCTTCACGTTGCTGCTTCTTCTTTTGATTCTCAAGCTTGCGTCCATCAAACTTACCACAGAAAAAATTGCTGGTGCACAGCATTGAATTGGACGGTACAATCACAAAAAAATAGTAAGACAATCGCCAGCTAACAATACTACCAAGTGGATGAAACATCCATTTCCACAACAAGCAATGAAGCATGTGCAAAGAAATCTTTACTTTAGCCAATTGTAACAATCAACCAATACTAGTCAAAAGCAGAACGAACAAGGAACATCTATGAAGTATGAACGTGTAACTGTAGTACATAGTTCCAGTTCCAAGGCGCCACAAACCCAAGCCCAAGCAAGCTCCGAAACTTTCACATTCGGCGACCTGATCTCCACATGAAAATTGGATTCCTTTCTGCTTATCCCTACTCTCTCCAAGTCAAACACTTTAGCCTTTGGTCATCATCAAAAAAATCGATGCTAGTTCCATCAACCGCGATGACAATAGGCTTCCCATTCGAGCAACACCCCATTGTGTTCTTGTCGAAGGAATTTAGCCAGGATGGGTCCACATGGAGAATTTTGGTCAACAGTGAGTGAAACTTGATCAAACCGCATGAGAAAAGTCCGCCATTTCTTCTCTGGTACAGTCGAATGCCATCAGGCTGTATGTCCTGTACTGCAACTAGCAAGCGGCCGACACCCTTCAGCTGTAAGCTACACATTCGTTTCTTCTGAGACTTGAACTTCCAGTCGCGTCGCACAGGTTCAATCTGAAGCTCGCAATCCACTGCCGACGGTCGCAGAGACACGGTGAGTAGCACTTGATCCATGTCTGAGCGCGTATCATGAACTCTAAGCCATAAATGAAACCCCGCGATTCCTTCCTTCGACATCTTCACTGTGCAACAGCTGGTCCAGAGCTTGTCAGTAGCTCCAATATCGAAGATGTTTCTGTGCGTGATCATGTGCCACACGTCCAGCTGGGTGACGCTCACCTTGCTCTCAGTTACACGCAGACGAAGGTCAATATGCGCAACTAGCGGCCTTAGTTCGCACTCGTCCGAGCCTAACATCGCCACTAAGTAAGCGTCGCAGTTGCCGCCATCCACTCCCAGAATGCTGCTACCGCGACCGCCTTCATGAGAATACCCTGTAACGAAAGGCCAGGTATGCAACAGCTTCCCAGTCTCAACGTCCCACAGTCTGATTGTGTTATCAGCTGTAGCGGAGAAGAGCAGAGCTCCCTCGCTTCCTGCCACACTGAAACAATGCAGGCACCGTACTTCTACGTCACCCTCCAGCTGAAAAGTGGTCGCGAGCGTGAAGTGCTCCTCTCCTTCTTCCAAGTGCTCCCGTCTGTTGGCAGGACGACGAGCGATATAGCGCCGAATCTGACCGTCTGCGCAGTTCGTAAACAAAGAAACGGAATCCGGCTGGCTGAAAAACTCATGCACACAGAGGACGCTGTGATCCGGCTCCTCTGGCATTCGCAAGATAGGTCCTGTCGCCCAAGAGTAGTGCACAGCAGCGGATGCGCTCACTTCTGACAACAGACCAATCCAACGAAAGGCGCAGCGATCGCTATACACGAGGCAACCGCGTACTGCTTGGTCCTGCTCAGCCGGCAATAATGGGTAGTGGTAGTATATAGCAGCATGGCCATCGCAGCCATCCTGCTTCATCCATCGCAGCAGCGTCTTTTGTCCAGGGTGCACAGCTAGCACCGGATTCTCCGATTCCTTGCACACTGGCACGGCAGGCGGTTGGGCACTGAAGCGATCGTACAGAGTGTCTGCAGAGAAGCCACGCAGTCGCTTCAAAACTTGCAGCCATGCAGCCTCATCTCCTGCAGTTGTAACACATACATACATCCACTACGCACGCTTACAATGCGCAGTTCGTATTGGACATATTTTGCCAAATCGAAAGAAGCGTTCACGGCTGACACTGGGCTTACGATCAGAGGGGTAGATCCTGTATTTGTTGCACACTCGCACCCATAAAGGCACCAATCCTCTGGATAACAAGTGAAACCAGCGCTTAGAAACCAAGCACATTCGCAGTAGATCTTTAGGTCCTACAAAATATTGCATACCCTACACTCTCGCTTTCAAAAGCGCCAAAAAGGCACGACACAGCCAGGTTACGCTTTCTCTTCTTACCAACGAAGCTGATAATGACTTCCACTACATCTGCAGGCAGTTGCGCGACAAAATCTCTCTTCAACCTTGGAGTCAATTCTTCCTATAAAGTAAAATAGGACTGCGACTCATGCCGCATTCACCAGACGTCCGCAAATCCGTCCGTCCGTCTAAAACGCGCACATGGCAAACGGCAAACAACCGTGTACTCCTAGAAGATGCGTTTTTACTATAGTGTAGTTATTACGAACGTTACGGACGTCTGGCGAACGCGGCATCAGAGGCAAAACAGGCATCATGCACCATCATAGCTACGCAACAAATTGTACGCACAGCAGTGTGCGGCTCATCGCCCGGGTATTCGGGTTATATCTCGGTACCTACTTTGATCGTTCTTTCCAGAAGTTCCGATGAAAGTCGATCGTATATTCTGGGCAAGAAGTTTGTGTAAATTTCTTCAGGTGACATCAGCGAATCAATCAAGGCCAGGACGGTTTCCACCTGCTGCTGCTTCTTCTTCTCTCTAGGTTCATCAGATCCTTCATCAGTCGCTTCCATCTGTTCAGAAGTTGGACGCTCCCGGCAGGAGGAAGTCGTCGCCATATCCAGACGGCTTCTCTTCATGCTGATCTGATCTAAACTAGTAACCAATCATATAATAACCAAAATCGCGGCAAAAATTACATTGTTTGTATTTTTTGATTACAATTTGTAAAAAAAATCATCCACATAACGTACCCCTGCGTCAACAACGAGGTGTCAGCAGAACATAACAGAGGAAGACACAAGACACAATAACTTTACCAAAAATATGACTTTACCTACGTTCTTTTCTTCTGTCTTCTGCTTCTCTTCTTCTTCTTCTCTCTCTGTTCTTCTCTTTCTCTTCTCTTCTTCTTTCAAGAATTTCTCTTCTTTTTTCTTCTTCGTTTCGTTCGCGCCCAGATGCTAAGCTGCTAATTTTATGATAGAGCAGGCACAATTGTGTATTACAAACTGTATACAACTTTAGCAAAACGTAAAACATGCTCCTTGTCGCCCGCGTTGTGCCTGTCAATTGTCTGTCGCCACCTGCCCTGAGGCAGTGCAAAACTGGAACTGACCTGAACTTATTGTACATTACAAACCCACCTACGTGTAAAAGACAAACTGTCTCCCGTTTCCGAACGCAAGCACAGGGCTAACGCTCTCCATACCTTTCTACAGCTGATCCTGTCAATGTCAGGTCAACTCTGCAATAAAGGCAGCTTCTCCATAATCATCTGAAACTTTGCCATGCTGTCTGGTTGGCCGCAGCTACGTGGGAAGCCAAGCTCGAAAAACTTCATCTCCCGCTTCTTCCTGTGGTATTGACTATGTATGACAATTGACCATCGGTCGATCGACCCAAATAATAATCATCAGAGCACTTTAATGTACGTACGTATGCTGATGACATGATTTCATTCTTAGGCATGTGTGCAGTGTCCTGGCGGCTTCCGTTAAGCGTCACGTGAACTTGGAGACCCACATACCATCATTGGACTATCAAGGCATTGAAGCGCGACAAATAACGGATGATGCAGAGATGTGAGTCGACCTAATACTCGAACGTTGGTGTACGAGTTTACCGAACTGCTCGCTCCTGAGCTTCCTACTACATCTGACAGTTTTTAGCTTATGGCTGAAATTTGCATCCATGCGCTGGAGACTAGCCAGGGTACTTTGGGCAATGGGCAGTCGTCAGTTTCTTATGGCTGGAGCTGCTTGCTTCTTGAGGGTTCGAACAAGTGTTTTTCTTCCTCTGCTTGATCCGTACTGTTCGCTGATAAGTGCAACATTACGTTCATGGCACAGATTATTTTAGGCTCTGTGCTCTGTTGTGATGGCAATGATCGTACAGGTGATTATTTCTGGTATGGAAGATGACCTTTCAACCGGTGCAATGGTTTGTTGCATGGTGCTAGCAAGCCTGTACATGGCAGCAGTTTGTCTTGATCGCGTCAGTAGAGGCATTTCTCAATCTTTGGCTCTGAAAATCCGGCTGCTCATACCAGGAATGGCATTTCGTCGAGTGAGCTGAGCACCATAGGACCAGCATTCCCACAGTGCGCATGTGTGCATTGTAGCGCTATGCTTGTTGTTGCAAAAGGGCTGAAGAGTGTTGCTTATTTCAGATTTTGAAGACGAACGCCACAACACTAAAGTATCTGAACTCTGACATTGTCAAAAACTTCATCTCTGAAAGCACGCAGAACGTTGTAATGGTACGCTGGAAAATAAGTAATGTGGAGGTGGACATGTACCGCTATGTTCCTGTAGTAGCGTGTTGTGCCTCTCTTTGCCGCTGTTATGCAGAGCGTCTTGCCAATTCATTACATCTGGATAGCTCCAGCTATTTCACTGGTGATATTGGTAATCGTATGGAGCCAGTTTGGTGGACTGTCGCTAATTGGATTTGCTACGCTTGGCGTACTGGCGCTAATTGACGCTGGCTTCAACAAGTGGGCGGAAAGATACAGGTACCTATATACTGTATGTACGTAGGTATTGTCGTATCTGTGGTTGTTTCTTCACAGTACGCTTCACAATTATGAGACGGTATTTGCTCTAGCCTTTTACTCTACTAGTTAGGCTTATGCCAAGAACCAAGAATAATGCGATTACACATAATGCATCAACATGCCTACAGCTTCGTTCGTTTCTCGAGAGCTTACAGTAGACAAAACATAGTGAGCCCTATCCTATGATAGGTCACGTTACGAAGCAAATGCCACGGATACAACACTCCCCCTCCTTCAAATTTCGAAACTTTTGGGTTCACCCCCAAATCACGGTCGGTAAAATTCCGTTTGCTTTCGCTTGCGTTCCGATCGCCTCACAGGCTGAGGAGGCTGTTGTTTGTCCGCTTCTGCTTCTTCTTCTTCTTGTGCTGGTGCTTCTTTGTCTGCTTCTTCAGCAGGCGCTTGTACAACAGGTGCATCTTCCTGCCCCTTGTTGTCAGCTTCTTCCATGTGTGGTCCAGCACCTTCCCCAAACTCCAGCAATGGCGGGAAATACTTTCTCATCTTCCTGGCATTCCAAATCTGGCCATCCGAGAGAAGATAGGTATAATCCCCCATGTACTTTTCTACCTTCTTTGGCTTGGAGTAGGGGTTTTCTCCATTGCGCCTTTGGTCTGCAGGGATTTTGGTTCTGACCACATCGCCGATTCTGTATGGTAGTCTCCGCTCACCATGCTTTCTTGGCTTTGGTGGTTGAATCTCCTGCTTTTTGGTTTCTTTGCCCATTTTCCTGGGGATTCGGTTTCTCACTGGTGATTCTTGATCAGGTGTGGGCGCAGCTGACCTGAACGATCCCAGTAGCTTGTCAAATGCTGCCCTCAGCTTCTTTTCTCCTTCCCATGTGAAGTTTTCTGCACACTTCCTTATGGAGGAGTTGAGCTCTGTCACCAGTCTGCATTGCTCTGGTGTGAGGTGTTTTTGCAGCACTTTGATTTTTCTTCCGCCTACTTCTCTGGCTCCTGCTGCATCAGAGACAGGCTTTTCCCTGGATGGGGTGCCATTTTCTACGGCCACAGTTGCCTTCTTTGGTCTCTTCACTGGACTCTCCTGAGGCTTGCGCACGTAGAGACTTTTCATTTGCCCATCCCTTCGATATGATTCTTGCCTTCTTGGTGGTCTCTTCCACTTTGGCTTCAGCTCCGGATGCAACAGCCAACACACTTTCTTGAAGTGGCTTCTCATGTGACAGTTGTTGCAGCGTTTCCCAGCCGCTGGACATCCTACAGCCCTGTAGTTGCAGTGTCCCAACTGACCACAGCTGATGCATTTTTGCCGTCTTCTTTGCCTGTCTTCTCTGCTGGACAGCTTCTGACGGGACTTCTTTTCAGTCTGAGCTGAGCGAATTCTGTTGTCCTTCGGGTCGCCGATGTCAGATTTCTGAGCGTGCACATCCAAGGCAACTTCTTCAACTAGTCCACTCTGTTGCTGCTTTCCTTGATGCAAGACTGATTCTGCCTCCTCTGGGTCGATCGCCTTGCCAAACAGATTTCTGCACGTCTCTCTCATCTTCTTGTGGGATTCTCTCCACAGGTTTTCATAGTCCGTGACATGGGTCTCGTAGCTTCGCTGGCCTTCAGAACCCAAGACGGAATAGAGAAGACGATTTTCAAGCTCATCTTGATCTGCAGCTTCAGTGGGCAAATTTATGGACAACTTGAACAGTTGAGCAAATGTCTCATATTTGTGGGTCCACATTTCCCAAGGCACTTTAGGTTCTCCCGCTTCTTCTAGGCAAGGCTGGCAGGTAGGACCAGATTGAGCCATGAAGTTCAGTCCCAGAGGCGTCGCCATGTCGTATCTGTGGTTGTTTCTTCACAGTACGCTTCACAATTATGAGACGGTATTTGCTCTAGCCTTTTACTCTACTAGTTAGGCTTATGCCAAGAACCAAGAATAATGCGATTACACATAATGCATCAACATGCCTACAGCTTCGTTCGTTTCTCGAGAGCTTACAGTAGACAAAACATAGTGAGCCCTATCCTATGATAGGTCACGTTACGAAGCAAATGCCACGGATACAACAGGTATGTTCGTTTTAACTGGACCCTATCTACTGTACTGTGTATATCACACAAGTAATGATAATGAATGACAGACATAGCCGAGTTGATTCAGTTAGCTCGCTGCAAATGCTGGTGTACGTACTTTCTTTAGTCACAAGAGTGTCATCTATGGAGACAATCGCATCAGCTTGGTTGAAGAAATTATCGACTCGATCAGTCAGATCAAGGTGTCAGTGTGGGAGACGGCCATGGCTAAATACGTGGATAAGATAAGAAAGTGCGTTTCCAATCGCAAAATCTTCAATATTAAATCGCGTTTGACTCCAAGTCATTTTAGGGCAGTGTAAAAAAAGTGTCAGAGCTCAAGAGTATATTTTTGCACGTTGCTTACAGATTTGAATCCGATTCCAAACTGGGTCAAGGTGTCATAGAAGGCATCAATCTGGCATTCCAGAATCCTCGCCTTTGGGTGCTGCTGTTTCTGGCTCTGGCCTCAACTCTAGCCGGTGATATCATTGACGCAGATACCATCTTCCCCGTTACTCTACTGTACATGACCGCATACAGCTGGTTTCCTCAGCGATTTCTCGCCGGTTTGGCAGCATACCGCCTAGCGAAAGGAAGCATGCGATCGCTTCAGGTGTTCATTAGTATTTTAGTTGGAAGGATGGCTCATGGATTGCATGGTATCCGCGTCTTAATTTTTCAGGATGTACTGGAAATTACTGCAGCGGATGCTGACGAGCACGTTCATTTGGGAACGCCAAGTCAGAGTTTGGCACACCTTGCCAACGATGAGCATGCAGTGGAAGATTTTGACAGTGACTTTGATCAAGTACCAAACTAATCTGTAACGCTGTGCCTGCATACTATAGGCTACTCATGCCAACTACATTTTTAAACGCTCATTTACAGGAAATCAGAGCTAGAGACAGTGCAGGAAAAGTGATCGATATCGGGCCTAAGTCTGGCAAGTTGATCGGGATCAGTGGCCCAGCCGGCACGGGAAAAGTGATGAAAATATTTTCTTGGGATTTGATCAGCTTTCCTCAGTGACGATCGAGTTTTTTGAAGTGTAGACCACGTTCATAATGGAACTATTGGGTATGCATCGCGGGGGTGTGGTAAAGAAGATATCGTGCCCTCACGGAAGCATCGGCTACGCACCTGAGCATCCCTGGATCTTTCCCGGAACATTACGCGAAAATATTCTCGTCGGCTCACACTACGACCGGAAACGCTATTGGAAAATTGTTCAAGCCTGTGGACTTGAAGATGTGAGAGCACTTTTTAGAGTATGTATTTTGCGTAAGTACTTTTTTTAAAAATTTCTATCTTGCGTCTACGGTTGCTGTAACCTGGATATGCCGCTCATTTTTATTAGATAAGATTTTTTAAAGGAATTACGCCTCATGAAGTACGGCGATCAAACACGCATCGGGTTGGGCGGAGATTTCGAGTTGTCACCGGCGGATCAAGCACGCGTCGCTATGGCCAGAGCCGCCTACGCAGAGGATGCAGAAATCTATGTGTTCGATGAGCCATTCCATGACATGGACAGCGACTCTGCCGAGAAAATATTCACCAAGTGCCTCTCAAATATTTTTTAAAACACCATTTACTTCCATGGTGTCCGTCATCACCATCTGTAAGCTGTATTTCAGTCTGATCCAAGATATTCTCGCTGGCAAAACACGAATCGTAGTGCTGGAAGAGGAGGCGTTACTGAGTGCATGTGATCACATCCTGCTCTTTCCCATCTCCATGGGTAAGGACAAGCCTCATCAGCCTGTGCATCAGCTGGAGGAGAGCACATCCTCCACCAACTCAGGACGCCAACGCATGCTCAATTTCTCCGCCCATGAGATCGAACACATTATGAAAGCGCAGGAACTAAGACGACAGAAACTCTGGAACAAAATACAGCGAAGAAGATCCGAGGATCCGTTGATTCAAAGTAGGCGAAGATTCGACCAGTCGGTCTATTGATTCGTTGGATCATGGACAGAGCTTCATACATCAATATTTTAGGCTTGATATTTACTTCCCTCGAGGACACTTTCATGTCTACCGTCAGCAGCACGTCAGTTGTTACAGCTCGTAAAATCACCAATGCTTATCCACCCTCCTACAAGCTGATGGTACGGTATGCCTGGCAAGGTAGTACACGCGGACAATGCACACCATGCAAACGCGTACGTACCTACATACCTCATACATACATACAGTACATGCATACACTCATACATACCTCATACATACATACGTACCTACATACCTTATACATACATACGTACCTACATACCTCATACATACATACATACACAAATGTGTGCACGGGCGCGGTGCTTTCAGACCAAGAAAGAAGGAAAGCTGACCACTGGTCAGACTATCTTGAAGATTGTAAAGCTGTCCAACCCCATTTTTGTCGCTCTGCTCGCCATTGTCACTATGACAGCACCGCTTATTATGAGCGTCAGCGACTTGTACATCACCTCATGGTATGGAGTGAACGCGTTATAATGGTCACACAAGTACGTAATGTCAATGTTAGCAGCCTGAACACAATGAGAATCTTCAAACTGCAGGACAGATGCGGACACAGCTACAAACATCAGCGACTTTGCCAACTTGACGAATGTTACGGTGGGGGAGATGACAGACGAGGATACGGACACCATCAACTACAGCTATCTGTATATGTATCTGGCGCTGGTCCTGCTCACCTTCGTTCTCTATTCGCCCCTCGCTATCCTCTGGCGTATGGTGTTCATGAGAGCAGTGAACAAATTTCACCAACGCATGATTCGTGCCTTGCTCAGAGCACCGCTGACGTATCTCCAAGAGCGAACCACACCAAGTATGCTGTTTTGAAGTAGTGGAGATTTACAACAGTACAGACATCCTTTGTGGTTTGTAGCCATCATCAAGTCCCACTTTTCATGGAACGTCAATGAAGTAGATTGGCTGCTCATTCGCGAAGCCAACGTCTTCGTCAGTGTAAGCGAAAGCGCCGATAACCGATGCATCGCACACGCTTGTGAAGGGAAGAATGTGGCAATGTGTGCGTCCGTTGGTGCAATAATAAACTGTGCAGAGATGCAGTCTCGTGATGTTGTGCCTGATCGTCATAGTCTTCATCAACTTATTCACGATTCTCGCCATCTTGCCAGTCCTAGTTGCGCTGTATCTCATTCGACAAGCTTACCACAGGGTGCGACGCCAGCTTTCCAGGCTAATCCACGACTGTAAGTACGTAACGTACAGATATACAATTTTAAAATACATACCGTTGTAACTCACGCGGCACAAAATCATAATTCCGCCATTCATATGGTTATGGAGGAATCATCTTGTTTCAGCTCGGATTCCGTATTCTACTCATTTCTCTACATCATTCCAGGGCCTGCATACTGCCCGCGCCCTGCGAATCGAGTCGAAGTTAATGGAAGACTTTCACAAATTTCAAGTATCAGTTACCGTATTTTTGGGTGTATAGCCCCATGGGGTATACAAAAATTGAGAGGTCCAATGGGGGGTTATACACTAGGGGGGATATACAATGGGTGGGGATATACATAGGACAAAATTTATGTTTTTGAGAGGTGCGTAGAGGCATGTTTTTGAGGTCAAAAGTATGTGTTTTAGGGCGTAATCGCGGTCAAAACAGGGTTATTCTAGTACAAGACATGCTCAGCTAAGCCTACAGGCATAGCAGCATGGTGTAGGAGTAGCTATAGCTAGCATAGGACCAGCTACATAGGTAGGTCAGGTACCTTACAGTACATGGGGGGTTATACACCAGGGGGGATATACAAAGGACAAAATTTATGTTTTGCCAATGGGGGGTTATACACTAGGGGGGATATACAATAGGGGGGGATATACACCCAAAAATATGGTATCAGTTTCATAATATTCAAGACGATACCATGCATTCTTCCATGTCATGCTTCTTTGTGACTGTAGAATATTTTCGCTTCGGTTGGCGCGCTGGCCATGGACTTGACATTGTGGTTGCACCTGATGCTAGGGATCGTAGGCTTCTATTTCATTGTCGTCACCTCATACAGCTGCATCGTCATCAGTATTGGAACGCATACCAGCTCTACCATCGGGCTCATTCTAATATACCTAATGATGGTGGTGGATGAGTTGGCGCCCATCATTCGACTCTCCAGTGAAGTCACTGATAAGGTTGGAGAGGAAGCGTACTGCAGTGCAGTTACATAATTTTCTGCTAACGTCTGTTTGCTTGGTTTCTTGCCTGTTGAGATTTTGCATTTGCGTCCACTATTCGATTACGAGCTATTTCCTCGAGAAGAACCAGAAATCGGCGACAAGACTAATCCTCGCAAAGACGACGAGGCATTCGCTGGCATTAAAGCTATGGCCGTGAGGGACGGCGATGTTCGTATGGAACAGATTACTTGGCGCCCCGCCGCCCCAAAAGCACCGCCAATCCTCAAAAACTTCCACATGCATGCAGCACCTGGTGATAAGGTACAGGAAAAACAACACTGAAAGAATTCTTGCTGGCCGATAGTACATATTCATGGTAAAGCTATTGATGTGCGATGGGTCAGACCAGAATGGTACCCATCGCACATCAATATAGCTTTACCATGAATAACATGAGAAGCAATTTTAAATTTTTAGCAAAAGTAATGAACTATTACTGCATAGGTAGGCATCCTACGTGACGTACGTACGTACCGTCCTTTGAACCGGTTGAAGCTTGGGCAAGGGGCAACAGTGTCCAAAGTTGCATTGCATTGCAGGTAGTTCTCTCAGGAAGAAACGCCATCGAGAAAAGTTCTCTTCTCCATGTCTTACTTCGGTTGAGCAGTTTCGAAGGCGTAGTCTTTATCGATGGAATCGATACACGCTCGGTGGCGTTGGAAGCGCTAAGAAAAGCTGTCTCCGTCATTCCGCAAGTATGGACACCAAACTGAGCGATACAATAGTCCAATACCGTATTTACCCATGCATAGCCCCATAAAAATTGAGAGGTCCTATATGGGGCTATGCATAGGGGGGGGGGGGGGGGGCTATGCATAGGGGGGGGGGGGAGGCTATGCATAGGGGGGGGGGGAGGCTATGCATAGGGGGGGGGGAGGCTATGCATAGGGGGGGGGAGGCTATGCTGGGGGGGGCTATGCATGGGGCATTTTTTATGTTTTTGAGAGGTGCACAGAGGCATATTTCTTAGGTCAAAAGCACATGTTTTAGGGCATAATTGAGGTCAAAACAGGGTTATTCTAGTACAATACACCCCAAGCAGACTTATAGGCATCTTAACTTGGTGTGGGAGTGGCTATGGGTAGCTTATGACCAGCTTATGTAGGTAGGTTCAGGTACTGTACAGTACATATGGGGCTATGCATAGGGCATTTTTTATGTTTTGCCAATATGGGGCTATGCATATAGGGGGGGGGGGGGGGGGAGAGGGGCTATGCATTAAAATACGGTAATAGCACAGCATTGCTAGCTATACCAGCCTTGTATTCATGTCTTTATCAGAAGCCAGCTTTTTTTTCGCTGACGATTCGGGAGAATTTGGATCCATCTCATGCCGAACAGGATGAAGCCATCTGGCAGGCACTGGATATGGTAACCATAACCAACCGCATTGAACAAACAGTCCGTCGAGATTCCAGTCCAATAATGTCGCTCATATCCATGGACCAATACTAACGACGACACAGCACTGTAATCTCGTCGTCCCATATTCTCGTATAGTCCAGGTTTCACATCACACAAGTTGTGCCAGCAAATCTTCCAAATCAAACACAGTGAATCACTCGCAATGAGCGATCCACCGCTTACTTATTTTTCTTTCATCCAGGTTGATCTGAAGGATACGGTGCTCTCTTGCGGGTTGGGAATCGGGTCGGATCTATCGCAATCGATAGGCGGATGGGATGCAGTGCAGAAGGTTCAGTTCCAACTGGCCAGATGTTTGTTGGAAGGCGCCAAGATTGTGCTTATTGACGACGCCATCCGCAACCTGGATTCAAAGTAAACTGACTGCAAGGACAGCATTACATAATACACTTCGTATTGATCATACCCATACGTAGGTACTGGTCCTACCACTATGGTCATGGTGGTATAACCAACTGGTTCTAGGGAAAGAAAAGCAATGCTAGAGAAGATGAAGCAGCTCTTCTCAGATAAAACCGTCCTGATCACCACGACAAGTCCGAGACTGCTCAAAAGCTTCGCCACAAAGGCACTGGTACATACAGATAACCGCTCACGAAAATGCCAATCACTCAACTTTGCAGCGCACATAATTTTACGCGCTTGTGTATGACAATACGACGTTTTCAGGTGCTTGGCCTTGGGAAGTCCTAGCTGCGAGATCAATGCAAATTTGGCAAAATTGTCACGGTCGTTTTATTCATCTTGTCGAACACTGCATGCAATTTACAAATTCAATGCCATAAACTATGAAGATAGTATTCAATTCAACAAAAAAGTATCGTCGTCATCGTATATCGTCTCAGTAGTACCTACAGATACATGACATGTTACAAAAAAGATGAGTATGAAACGTAGCCTATGTTCTTTGTTTCAGTGAGAATCTTATCACTTTCATTTGCGCAAAGTTGCGCGAACAGGATAGAGTACATACACGAACATACCATGAGAAAGATGCCAGTCGCAAAATTAAATCAAAAGGTACATCCACTCACTACACATGTTATGTAGCAGCAGCAAGCATGAGAACGTATTGACTTGACACTGCATACTTGTCAGCGCTCAATTGGACCAGGAGGTCGGTCAGTATCTTCAGTGCTTCGCTGAAGCCTTCAATTTGTTTCCGTTCCGTTTCTTCAAGGTGTAAACCTTGTTCACGCACTGTTGTTATGCAGGGAGGACGCGAGGGCGGTGTTGAGGAAGTGCATGCCGTGCGTGCGAGCGTGAGCTTTGAGCAGCGACGCCACCGGGAAGGAGGCGGAGCAGACGCTGCACTGGAACAACTGCCTTCCTGCTGCTGCTTGCTCAACATCCACCTGCACCAAACTCTTGGGGCAACAGTTGGGATTGTCCAGAATGTATTGGCGCTCGTCGCTCACCTGTAATAAAGAAGATTGCATTGTACCGTAGTGTACTGACTGACACAGATACACCGTGTATATGTATACGCATACAGCGGCACTGTAATAACATTGGATGGAGGAAATCCGACCGCAATTAGTTCGTTCTGGTACTTGTGTCAGTGTGGCCAGATTTACTAGCCCCCGTCCTGTCGTACATGGTGAATACCTGATGCCGGTCGTAGAGATGCCTTCTTAGGGTGTCCAGGGACAGGTAGGACAGTCCGCACTCGAGACAGAGGAAGTGCTCGCCGTCCCTGTGCTTCTCCGCCGTGTGCTGCCGAATCTCGTCGCGAGAGGCGCCCACGAAGAAGCAGCCGTACTTCTTGCAGGCGTGACCGCCCTTCCTCGCCGCCGCGTTCGCAACTCCTATCACAGCAGAAACACAACAGCACTTACTATTATAGACTGCTCTACGTACAGGTTGGAAAAACAGGACACAACCTAGACTAGTCTGGTGATTAGATAAATAGTACAGCTGCGTCACTTCGCCCATGAGCTAGTGCTAGACCGCGGAAAAGCTAAGGGTTCCGGATTTCCCTCTGCCCAGCTTTACTCTATCTCACAGTACCCTACTACGTGTCTCCGTGGCGCGTTCTGTATGTACTCTGTAGAAGCCGTGCCAGTGCCCAACAACAGCCTCCAATGTATATGTACATGCTCTGCCCGCCCTCTGACCTTACCCTGGGTATCCATGGGCGTCGGTTGCAAGCTGCCTCCTCCGCCTCCGCCTCCTTGTATTACTGCAGTGCTGACGGGTGCAGGGGGTGGGAGAGCGGGCACTCCCTGCTGATGCCTCACCCTCATATGCAGCTGGTACATCTGGAGGTTGGGGAACCGACGGCCGGCGCCCTCGGTCTGCTGCGGACACACCGGACACTCGAACATGTACTCCTGCTTTCTGCCGCGTTGATGCGGCTGCGGCTGTTTGACGGTTGGAGATACGGCGCGGCGTGATGGTGGCAGTGGTGGTGGTGCAGTAGTCGGAGTGGTAGTAGCAGACGATGCAGAGACAGAGGAAGAACTGGGAGTAGTAGTGGAGGTGGTGGTGGGGGCTGCTGATATGTCGAATGGTTTGTCTGAGACGCGATCCGCCGAGATTTGGAAGCCGTGAGTGCGCGAGTAATGCGCGACCAGTCCCGGCTTATTCTCCATCAGCCGACCGCACAGAGGACACCGGAACACCTGCATGATGGCACAAACATCCAGCAGTATGTAATGTACGTACGTACACACTGAAAGCATACGATAGGCTACCTTGAAGGGTTGGAGCGTGTTGAGATGGCCCTTGAGATGATCCATCAGCTGCTCTTTGCTCATCAGAATGCTTTCGCATTGCGGACACTTCGGCACGGGTGTCGCCTGCATACTCTTGTCGGCCGCGTGCTGTTCGCGTCGGTGCTCATCGAAGTTGTCAAAGCCTGCGCACATAATCACTTACGCATAGCTTCATTTGATACCGATAAGCACAAATACAGCGCGCCTTTGCAACAAAAAAGAGTATCACTCCTACGCCTTCAATGAGTATGTAGGATACTGTGGGTACAGTGTATGTAGGGTATCTGAACTTGCCGCTACAGCAAATGATGGACATGGTAGCTCATTAGAAAGAGGAGAGCTCAAGGAATCGATTGGTAGAATACTTGTCTCAATCGGTCCTATGGTTGCTGAGATGTACTAGGTGTCCGGCGGGTTTACCCCCGTGTCCGGGTTTACCCCACAGTACCCTACATACGCGTCGCGTCTATGATCCACTGAGCACATGTACTGAGCACACACACACACGCACGCACACAGTGACATACTCGTACCTTGAAAGGCAGTAGGGCAGGCGGGACACTTGAAGAAGTACACAGAGTGTGCGGTTGCAACGTGAGCCACCAGCGTGTTCCAGTTGGAGTAGAAAGTGAAACAGCGGGTACAGCGCCACGCGTTCAGAATCGTAGGATGCGTACGATGCGTCAACACGTGATGACCCAACAAAGTCGCCGTTCCCTGTACAAACAACGCAATATATCAGGCGCAGTAGTAGTAGCCGTCTAAAGTTATATGGTTCACCAGACTTCCGTTAATCCGTAAACGTCCGACGTATCTAGGAGTACATGGCACACCGCAAACAATCATGTACTCCTAGATAGATACGCTTACGGATTTACGGAGGTCTGGTGAACGTGGCATTACGTACGTATGTAACTGTACAACCGAACGAACGCTACTTATCCAGTCACATATTATAGTGCGTACGCAAGTGAGGCCGCATTCAGCGCAGGTGGACGCAGAAGCAGCTGTTTCTTTCCCTCCCGATCGATTGTGATGCCGTTTATGAGCGGAAAAGGAGCAACTGCTGAAGTACACTGCGTGACTGAAACACACCATTCTTTCAACCTCAACATACGTACATAGAATGCATTACTCTTCCTTTACACACCTTTTCGTTCAATACGCAGTAAGAGAAGAAGATGTGTATAGTAAATATAAGTGTTCGAGCAAAAGTGCTGAAAAGAACTCTCCTGCTAATAGAACGAAGTATGTAGGGTACTTTATGGGGTAAACCCGGACACGGGGTAAACCCGTATACCTAAGCTTTTCTGAACTTGCCGCTTCAGCAAATGATGAACACGGTAGCTCATTTGAAAGAGGAGAGTTCAAGGAATCGATGGGTAATGGCCCGTTCACAACGAACGCTGAACGCCGAAGTTGGAGTTGCGTTACGCAACGCAGATATCGACGTTCAACGCAGATATCGACGTCAACGCAGATATCGACGTTCAACGCAGATATCGACGTTCGACGCAGATATCGACGTTCGACGCAGATTATGGAAATCTACATAAATCTTTATTTTTCTCCAATAATAACGCCGGCATAGATGATGATGTTGTTTCGTACGTACGTACGTATTTCGATCAAGCTTTCGTCGATGTTTGCTACTTTTTTCTGCGATCGCTAATATCTGCGTCGAACGTCGATATCTGCGTCGAACGTCGATATCTGCGTTGAACGTCGATATCTGCGTTGACGTCGATATCTGCATTGAACGTCGATATCTGCGTTGCGTTGACGCCGGCGTCAACGCAACTCCAACTTCGGCGTTCAGCGTTCGTTGTGAACGGGCCATAATACTTGTCTCAATCGGTCGTATAGTTGCTGAGATATACTAAGTGTCCGGGTTTACTCCGCGTCCGGGTTTACCTCACAGTACCCTACATATGTCGGTTACGCTCACCAGGTGTGACAAATGAACTGTTTCTGACTGGAGTTGGCGCTGTAGACAAAATGGCGTCGCAACTCGTCCGCACTGGCCATTTTCTCTCCGCATTCCGAACAGACGACGGCGGCCGTTGCCGCTGCTGCCGGGCCGTTGCCGTCTTCACCACCCGCACAAGTGCCGCCGGCTACTGCCTGCACACCGCCCAGCTCGCGACTCAACTGGCCAACTTCCAACTGGTAGAGCTTGGTGAGAGAATCGAGTTTCTGGAACGCCGCGCCGTTCAGCCAATCCTTCCACGCCTGCTCCAGCGCAGGGCCTTTCAAATGGCGCGTCTAAAGCAAAAGGCACGCGTAGCAGCTCGCAAAAGGATGGATGTAACACAAAGGCAAAAGTAGTTACAGTAGTGTTAGTTAACACATACCGCGACCTGGCGTTATTGTTGGCAACAAATTGTTGTCCGTTTACATATATGGGTGTTGTCGGGTTGTTGTTGGTTTGTTGTCGGTTTGTTGACGAACGGACAACAAACCGACAACACCCATAAATAAACGAACAACATATACCGACAACAGCTGAACGACTTGTTCTACAATGACGTCATGTCGCGGTATGTGTTAATTAAGCGGCGCTGACCTACCTGCACATCTCTAAAAATGAGACTGACGCGTGGACCCAATGAGGCGGCATGTTTTCGCTGATGCTCTGAGAATTTGCAACGATTGTAGAAGAAGCAGGACTGGCGACAGACGTTGCAGTAGGCGCTGATCAGGGCGACGCGACGCTCCAAGTGAAACTCCAGCGACGCCCTCAGGCCAAATGTATCTCCTATGCAACAAAATACATAGTATACCTACTCCCTCTGCATGCATTCTGCGGTATACCAAGGTGTAGGCACAAAGTTGGGGCGGAATTTCGCCCCTGCCCGCATCAATCCATCCAAAATTTCACCAACCAGGGGTAAAATTTTTGCTCTGAATTTGATCAAACTCAATACCGTTTCATTTTCCGCCCCAAAAAGTTGGTCGCGGTATACCCCTGTAGCACGTACCATTGTTGAGAGCGTACGTTCGTATCGTATCTGGTCAGCTAGGCTACAAGGGAAGAAAAGCGAGAGAAGCTAACCGCAGTCCACGCAGGCGTATCCCTGTCGAGGCATCGCAGGTCCTAATTCCGGAGGCGGCGCCTTGTAAGTCAAGGGAGGAGGGCTCTTGGGTCGACTGTGCAGCAGGGTCCACGCAGTGTCCAGCTTCGGAACTCGAGGAGCAGAAACGCGCGTTTCGCCCAAGACTGCAACAGATCACAAACGTATGCAGGTAGGTAGGTAGGTAGGTACTAAAGCAGAAACACGTCTGCTGCTTGGTCACACATGCAATACCGTATTTACCGGTGCATAACCCCATATTGGCAAAACATAAAAAATGCCCAATGCATAACCCCAGGTACCTTTGGCCTAAAACTCGCGGTGTAGCCTATCGTGTATCAAGTGAAATAAATAAGCACACGCGAGTGAGTTCGAATGACACCTTAACCATACGGCTACTACAGGTATAAACTGCTGTTTGTCTCTACAGTGTACGTACTTTGTATCATTCCAACGTAGGGAAGCTTCATAAAGTACGTCACGGAAAAATTTATCCAATCCGTCGCCATCTCCCCCCCCCCCCCCTACGTCACGCTTTCGTCAAGCTTTTTTTGAATTTTTCCGTGACGTACTTTATGAAGCTATCTTGTATGATAAAATCCACGTTTGCCCTTACTTTCCACCTCCGGCGATGCTTCCTTCGGTTTCTGGGCGCTCGTGCTTGCTTGCGTGTGCGTCGCGTTCTGTGTCCCGGGAGTCGCGTATGTCACATTCACGTCTGTGGTCAGAGTATTCATACCCAATAGCTGCTCCTTGTGCGGAGGTGGCCGCTTTCGCTTCCTCTTACTACTGCTACTGCTACCACGGCTATTCATAGTCGACAGTAGCTGTTGCTGAGCTGCTGTCAGTTCGGGATAGATGGTGGTGGTGTTGATTTTATTCGCCATAGTAGGAATGACGGCAGTGCGCGCTTGCACCACTGAGGCAGTAGTAACCGAAGAGCGTGCTGCAGGGGGATAGAGAGAGCGCAGCGACGAGCCGTTGATGGTGTTAGGCGGCGTTGTGGATGCGCCATGAACCGCGTTGGACAACGGCAGGGAACTGATCGTGACGGCGGAAGACTCTGAAATCATGGCGAATTCACATAGAACAATAAGGATCGCCATGTGCTGTGTACGATATTGATCCAAATACTACCGCATTTATCGGTGCATAGCCCCATGCAAAAATCGAGAGTCTAATAAATCCATCAAGCTCCCAGAGAAGTTGTACACCCCGGGTTGGTGTGGACAGCTTGAAAAAAGAAATAAGTGTCTATGCGCCGCGTACAAAGTACGGCGCGCGCGCGTAGACAGCGTGCCAAGCGCTTCCGTCGGCTGGACCGCTGCTTTCGCAACTGTCTACTAAGTAGTGTCTATGCAGTACGCGGCGCAAAGACGCCCTTTATTTTTTATAGTTGTCGACACCAACCCGGGGTACAACTATCTGGTAGCTTGAGGGTCGGTGGGGCTATGTACAGGTAAATACGGTACAAACAACGTTCAGCGCTGAGCGCCCGTCATGTGTCTTGTTTCAAGGCTCATTCACATTGTGGGCGTGCGCTGGAGATACTCTAAGCGTGTCCATGCTTCGGCGCATCCCGCATCATATTACAGGCTACGGCCATGGTACTCATAGCACGTCGTTGCAATGTGAACGAGTCTTCGCTCAGACACGTAAAGCAATCTACACGCAAAAATAAGAACGCCACTCTCTCAATGGTGCGCTTCAGACGTGAACTCCAAATTCGCTCAGAATTCAGAGCGCTGACTATGCTTCAACATGCAACATCTCCGAGTTCGCACCGAACTCGCTCGGTTTTTCCAAACGTGCGTGTGAACAGCCGAGTTTGTAATTCGAAGACGTGTGAGTAATTGACGTTCGTTTCAGTTCAAAACGAAGAGTTTCCAAACTCGGAGCGAACTTGGAGCACGTCTGAAGCGCTCCAGTAACATCTTCCGATTGGGTAACATGAAACACGCATGAATTACTGTCATGGCGCGTTCACCAGACGTCCGTTACGTCCGTAAATCCATCAGTCCGTCCGTCCGACAAATCCGTAAAACGTCTAGGAGTACATGGCACACCGCAAACAACCATGTACTCCTAGATACGTTTGACGGACGGACGGACGTGACGGACGTCTGGTGAACGCGCCATCAATGCTCACTTGTTGACGTTGTCGTGGTGGGAAAAGCAAACACATGATTATCTGTCCGTTCCGAACAGCTCTTCTGTCCAGCCAAGCCATCTCCTTCTCTATTCTCGATACAAGATACCGTTCCTTCCAGTGTTGAGCTCGAATTTTCTTGAATCGGTTTCGCAGCTGAGCAATCTTCTTCTTTCTCTTCCTCTTCTTCATGCACAACCAACTTGCCCTCGTCAGCGTCAAGATCTTCATTTCTCAGGGCATTTCCTTCTTCTTCTCCGTTAGCATTGCTGCTTCCATTATGCTGGCGCACACTACCATTATCTTCTTTTCCTTCAGCACCGCTCGTTTCATGTCCTTTTGAAGAATCTAGATGATCAATGGAAGAATTATTGTTTTCTAAAACCACAGAGCTCGATTCCGCACCTCCTGATCGCCTGTTGTCAGTTTCTGCTTCTTCTTTGCCATTATTATGCTTCTTGGTCTCCGTTCCATCTTCTTCATCTTCGTCATCAGGCATTTCAATATCGAAAATATGGTCCTGTTGATCCTCGTTCATTTCGGATATATCCGCCATGTTTTCTCTCGCGAAAACCTCTGGCAGAATACGTACATCGGGTATAAACACACAAAACGACGACGATAAACTTCACTCCCCTCCTGGTTTCCTCTCTTGCCTTGCCTTCTCATCCGCCGCGCTTGCGCACGCACCCTGCAGCAACACAACACACACCTCCTTCAACACTCGCGTGCTGTCTGGCCCAGACAACAGGCGCTCTCTCAGCCACTCACACGCAAGGGGCAACGTACGCTACGCACACAAAGGAAATCAATAACTCTATTCTAATTTGCACAGTACGAACGGACGACACGTACACACGTCCAGTTTTCCCACACCAAACCAGTACCCAATATTATCATATCTGCCATATTTTACTATTTTTACTCTTTTATCCAACAGGAATCCCCGAACAGTGAACAACAAAGGCACGGGCGAATTCAGCAAGTACAGTACAGACAGTCGTGATCGTTCGAGTCAATCAGAAATTCATCACAGATATCACTTGTGTTAGCGTACAACGTGGCATACCATACCATGACAGGTTCGATAACAATACTGCAAAGGAGCTGCTCTCAAAATGATACTGAGTCGCCAAGTGAAAAGCATCTCTCTCCTTCCAAACCGAACATGTGAAACAGTGCATGCTCAAAGATGATAAAGCTGTTCACAGCTAATAAATAACAGGCGCGTCGGGCGAATGAGTAGCGGAGTTCAGAATAACGCAGACTAGTGGCAGAAACGCGGCGCCACAACGACTGTAGTGTCTGTCTGCTCGTTTTAGAAATATAAATACTATGTCAACAGGGCGTTGGATTGGGTGTCTGTCATGGTCAGAGATCATCCAGGGAACTGGAGCTGGCTAGGGCGAACTTGTGCTGCTTCCTGTCCGAAGTTCGCTCAAAGAATTTCTTCACTTCGGACACGACGAAAACGGACGACGTGAGAAGGATCAGAAAGATGAAGTCTGCAATGTAAAAGTACACTTTATAGCTCACTGTCACGTCAGCAAGTAACCTAACGCGGAGGAAGTAAACGTGAGTCGATCAAACGGCTATTACCTGATCGATCGAACTGCAATAATAATTACCTGAAAGATGCAGCGCTTCCGTCTGAAAAACGCGCTGAAGGGGCGGAAAATAGACGACGAGGAGTTGGCCGATGAGGGAGCCACCCACAGCCACCAGAAACACCTTGTTCCTCAGCAGTCCCAGCTGGAAAATGCTCTTCTTCGCCGAGCGACAGCTGAGCGCATTCCACATGTCGAAGAAGACGAAGCACGTGAACGTCATGGTCGTGTCGCGCGCTGGCGTCTCTTGAAGATCGTCGCTCATCTGTGAACAGACCCGGTTTAAATAAAATTAACGCACCCACTTCATCCTCAGCATCTCAGTTGTTATTATGAAGCACCAAATCTGTACTGTACATACCGTTTGTGTACGTAAAGATATACGCATACTTCGCGATAAAAGACCCATAGCGTTCCACTGATGATGATGGTTGCTGAAACGAGAATATTGACGATGACGGAGCGAGTGATCATCGGCTCCTTCACGTTTCTAGGCGGCTGCTTGATCACGTCTCTGTCTACAGGCTCCACACCCAAACTGAACGACAACAGCCCATAATTATAGCCACCGTTATGGAATACCACACACCATACACTAATCAGCATGGACCTACAAAGAGTATACACATTACCTCTGTGCTGGTGGTCCATCCATGATGATATTGATCCAGAGAATCTGCATGGCGTTCAGAGGGTTGGGCAGCTGGAATATCGTGGCTAAGGCAATCAGAGATAGGGCCGCAATACTTCTGTAACAATGAATCAAACAGCATCCATCTCATATGCAGCAAGGTTATGCCAAAGCGGTTGCGGCAACTGTATCAAGTTCAATAGCCTGTACCTACATGTGTACTGTACGTACGTGCTAAGTTGGAATCGGACGAAGTTGCGAATATTGTAGAAGATGCCTTTTCCTTCTTCGATGGCCGCCTGGATGGTGTGGAAGTCGTCGTGAAGCAGGATCATATCTGCGGCCTCCTTGCAGACGTCGGTGCCCGCCTGACCCATGGCCACGCCGATATCCGCCTTCTTCAGCGCCACCGCGTCATTCACTCCGTCACCCGTCATCGCCGTTATGAACCCGAGATTCTGCAGCGCCTACACACACACAAGCAAGGAAGAACTAATGCCGCCTTCACACAAGCGGCACGTACTATGTAGACGTCCGGAGTATGCCCGAACACTGAGCGACGCCCGCGCTAAAACGCCCTGAACCTACGCGAAAGACCGTTGCAACGCCGCACATCAGAACGTGGCATAAGACAGCTGCTGCCAATAATAATAACTCTGTAGTATTGTACGCTATGTGTAGCGAACAGTACGCATGTACTTTGACAATCTTCAGTTTGTGCTTGGGGGACGCGCGATAGAAGACGGAGACTTGGTTGATTTCCCGCTCCAGCTCATGCATCTCCATCATCTCCACTTGTTCACCCGACAGGCAACAGCTGCCGTTGGCGTACAAACCCAAACGACTGGCTGCAACACAACACGCACGTACACCGTCAACGGTTCAGTTCTCATTCCTGTTTCTTGCTCATCCTGCTGTCTGCTACTTATACCAATGGCACAAGCGGTGTCCAACGCATCTCCAGTAATCATTTTGACGCGTACGCCAGCCCCGCAAACCGTCTCTATGGATTCTCTGACACCGGGTCGAGGCGGATCCAAGATGCCTACCATACCCAC
>JASAMW010006259.1:0-157567 GCA_030247985.1 Epsilonema sp. ZAB3_2
TCAAGTCTGCTGGAAGAAGGCCCTACGGGGCCCAAGAATATGTCAGTAGCTGGCGTTTGTACTGGCGGCTGGCCCCGATGCTGTGCATTTTCTCCCCTTCCATGTTAGCCTTTTGACTAACAAATTTATTCGTTAGGGTTTTGCTATAATTTGTGCACTTGTTAGTGGAGGACCCTAACATGTTGTTTGTTAGGCTTTTGGTCTAACAAAATGTTTTTGTTAGCCAAACCACTAAACAAATTGGGAGGGAGAAGGGGGGTGGCAAGGCGACAGTCAGCCACATTCGTGGAGCCCAAAAGAGCTCAGTAGGTTTGATGTTCAAGTCTCACCAGCCTGGGTGGTCAACTCAGGTCGGTATTTACCCGCAGCTTCAAGGTATGTGCAAAAATTAGTACACACCTTTCTGCCTTGGATAAATACCGACCATGAGTGACCACCCAGGTCTCTGAAGTTGAAACATCAAGTTCATAACTTTTCGTGGCGCCTCCCACTATGTGGCTGAGTGTCGCCTTACACCCCCTTCTTCCTCCCAATTTGTTTAGTGGTTTGGCTAACAAATACATTTGTTAGACCAAAACCTAACAAGAAACATGTTAGGGTCCTCCACTAACAAGTGCACAAATTATAGAAAAACCCTAACGAATAAATTTGTTAGTCAAAAGGCTAACATGGAAGGGGAGAAAATGCACAGCATCGGGGCCAGCCGCCAGAGCAAACGCCAGGTACTCCCATATTCTTGGGCCGTAGGGCCTTTTATAGATATGCTGCTGTATATGAACCACAGGAGCCTTATAATAAAAAGAGACAAACAGATTTGCATAAAACCTTTGAAAAGACGTTTCTCGAGAAAATAGTTCCCACATAAACGACATTATACGAAGAAGAAACAAAGTTTCTGCTCTTCATTCAGATTTGGAGTCCTGTAGACTCAAAAGATCTCTATTTCTTTATTTTTTATTTGTGGGCTAACTGCTCGTTTACGGTATACCGGTATAATCGGTTCAGCGTTTCCTTGCATTTACATGACAGAAAGTATAGCTATCCCCCTATAACTTTTTTTTATTCTCATGGTACAGTACGAAGTGTAGTACTGTATGTGTAGGTACTATATTTTTGGTACTACTAGTAGTTAGGTACGAGTAACGTAGTATACTACGTACAGCACAGTACATACCTATGTCAGAGCAAATTCCTACTACCCGACCCGCCCGGACCCGGGACCCGCGGGTACATGGTTTTAAAACCCGTACGCGAACCCGAACCCAGTTCAATGCAAAATGCCTACCCGTGAGACCTCTAATGATAAAGCTGGTTGGTAAAGGGACAGGTAAATAAATAATACTGCCTGAAGGCGGCCTAAAACTAAAAAGTATGTACAGTAGATCTAAAAAGAATAACAAATAAGCTTGCTCTTCATAACATATTATATACCTACACGTAACAAATATATTTTGACAACAAATAAAGCGGTAAAATATTTATGTACTGTATGTGGTTGTGGATGAATATAAACAAAGCAATAATAAAAATGCAGCCTTTAGGTATTCTTTGGAAACTCATTTTCACTGTATGATGAGGCCGCCTTTACCCCATTTACCCTGTGCAAATGCTTTAAGAGTATTGCGTGCAGCTTTACGAAAAGTTCCACTGACGCACATGGTGAATACATTAAGACTGGCCAGACTGGCGTAACTCAAGTCGGTGAGGTAACTGGTGGTGCTTATAAAAGTCATGCTTTTTCGCTCGGTCTTGATCAGGTCGACTACGGTGTTGAGGGTCGGAACGATATTTCCGATCAGCAACAGCATGCACATGCACAAATTCAACTGTGTCAACAAAGCCAGGCTAACCGGCTGTTGTTCGTGATGCTGATGATTATGGCCATGATGAAGCGCAACCGTCAGCGACTGAACGCTCTTCATTCGATGGCGATACGCGAGGATCAAGCAAATGACGGAGCCCAGCAGAAGCGAGGGTAAGCCGATCTTCACAGTGCTCAGCGTGATGTCCAGAGCGCGAGCGAAGGGCTGATCTTTAACCCCCTTCCTAATCCGAAGTGCCCGCTTGTCCGCGGACACCCGGCGGACGGGGTTTGCCCCGTCCGTGGGCGGGGTTTGTTTTTCAAGGGAAAACAAGGAAAAGTCGGCTTCCATGGTAGGCCAGCAGTGTCTGAGGCTGGATGGAGTGGAGACCTACTTGCTTGAAGGAAGTTTTTGATTTTCACACCTTGTACTGTACAGGGTGTTCATCATCTTGACTCCAAACGCGCATATCTTATATACTTTTGACCATGTGAGAATTTTGAAAAGTTATGTATGGCAAAGTTGCTTAGTATATTGAAGACGAACAAAAAACGGAATCGGGAAAATTTTAATTTAACCCCTACCATAATACGTTCTTGCGCATGTACGACTTTCATATACACAGTAGGGGTTAAATTAAAATTTTCCTGATCCAGTTTTGTTCGTCTTCAAAAACTAAGCAACTTTTGCCATACAAGACTTTTTAATTTCACATGGTAAGAAAGAGAGACTGGATGCGGTTTTGGAGCCAAATATTGAACACCCGTATAGCAGGATGTGTAAACTGTAAAATCAGAGCTTCCTTCAAAAATCACTTCTTCCCGTCCATTTTACCTCAATTCACTGCTAGACTACCACGGAAGCCGACTTTTCCTGCTGCTAATTACTGTTTTCCCTTTACAACAAACCCCGCCCATGGACGGGGCAAACCCCGTCCGCCGGGTGTCCACGGACAAGCGGGCACTTCGGATTAGGAAGGGGGTTAAGATGCATGGGCAGGTGTCGTATTTTCCACAAGGAGACCACGCCCTCCGATGTGGTGTTAAAATGCCACTGTTGCAAGCCGTTCTGATAGTAGGAGTGCGACAAGGCGTGCAGTGCAGACAGGAGAACGGCTAGTGCGGTGACGCATGCGAGAAAGACGGCGCGCTTCCTCACGCTGAAGGTCTTAAAGCGAACGGGGAACGCGATGGCGATCACGCGTTCCAGCGTCACGCCCAACAGCATGCAGGTGCTCATGAGAACGAACACGTTGGGGCCGGCCGTGCCGAGGGGCATGATTAGCTGCATGCGCCACCAGCTGCGCTCCCACCAGAATGCGCTGGGGATGGGCTGGCCGAAGCTCGGCGACTGCTTCAGCTTGAGAGCGTGGAATCCGTTGCCCCAGTTGTGGCCGACGACCTTAATGGCAACACAGAGGAGCAGGAGGCAGTCGACCACGATTACCACACCGTGGTAGATGAAAATGAGCTGATTGTAAAAGTGACGCCAGATTATCAGGATGAAAAAGGCATTGCCCACTACGCCAGGGGTATAGATAGATAGTAGAAACCTGGGCGACGCGAAGTGATAAATAAGCCTGATGGCGAACGAACGAACGAACAACGAACGAAGAACGCCGAAGTTGAAGTTGCGTCAACGCCGGCGTCAACGCAACGCAGATATCGACGTTCAACGCAGATATTAGTGATCGCGGATAAAAGTGACGAACATCGACGAAAACTTGATCGAAATACGCACGTACGTACGTACGTACCAAACAACATCATCATCTATGCCGGCGTTATTATTGGAGAAAAATAAAGATTTACGTAGATTTCCATAATCTGCGTTGAACGTCGATATCTGCGTCGATATCTGCGTCGAACGTCGATATCTGCGTTGCGTTGACGCCGGCGTTGACGCAACTTCAACTTCGGCGTTCAGCGTTCGTTGTGAACGGGCCATAAGCCTAAGTCCATTGCTAAGCCTAAGTGTATTCAAGCCTATGTTTACATTTTTTGTGCCCGGCCAGCAAGTTGCGCCCAAGTTCTTCGTGTCCATACCCCTGAGTAGGCCGATGATCACCAAGGCTGGCATGAGGGCGAAGTACATGACGAGCCAGAGTGTACTTGGCTGGAATATGTCCTCCTGTGCCTGTAGCACTTGCATCATGCTATCACCATCACCACCATGTGACATTTCGCCTCCATTGCTGGAGTTGACGTTCATCATTACAACACTTCTTTTCTGTCCTGGTATCAGATTGGGTCTGATCTCATCCCAACAGGGTCAAGCAAAGTTGTATAGAAAATCAAAACATTACTCGAATGGACAGCGTTCGTTTGTTCGTTCGTTTCGTATGTGCAGAAAGCAAGAATGACTGACTTAATTTTAGTTTGAGAGGCTGGTGATCGTCCTTGCCATTGGCTGTGTTCTTTCTTAGTGCCCTAGCAACGAGTATTAAAATCCGCAAATGCATCAAAATACCAATCAGGAGCAGCAGGTGAATCACGCGAATTGTTATGGTAAATCAATAGAGCTCTCACGGGTAGACATTTTGTATTGATCCGGGTCCGGGTCCTGATTTTGAAACCATGTACCCGCGGGTTCCGGGTCCGGGTCGGGTAGTAGGAATATTTGCTGTTATGTACATGTTAGTGTGTACGTACACGTACAACATACTATGTGGTACAGTACGAACTGTAGGTACGTACGTACGTTACATACTACACTGTACATATGCAATAGACTGTATATAACAATGTTCGTTTGCAAGAATACATAACCTCCAGGTGGGAAATTTGGAAAAATATAGCTCGATATTTCATATGAATGTCGAAATTCGAAAATATATCCTCTATTCTTGAGAAATTTCAGAAAATGCTCAAACTACATCGAGCAGAAAGCCAAAATTGTGCGAAATTATACACCTTAGACCCGACCCGGATTTTCGCCTATTTTTCCGGGTCCGGGTCCGGGTAGCAAAAAAAGCCGGGTTTTCCTGGGTCCGGGTACCCGTGAGAGCTCTAGTAATCAATCGAAACTGATGATATTACAGTATAAGTATTCAGTACCACGTACCAGCAACGACCCCAAGGATGGAATTAATTGAAATTTTGTTGCATCTGCCGTCCTCTGCGTCATGAGTGCCACTTTCGCCAGGTGGGATTAAAGGGGTTCGCCGTGGCGAAATCCAGCAGGTAAGGCTGCTATGCTGGGGTGATAGAGCAAGTTCTAAGCTTTCATTTGATGTATATATTGTATGTTCGAAAATCGCTGGTTGCGCTGTTACAAGCTGTTGAAGTTTCCGTTTAGTACAGGTCCAGTTCAGGGGCCAATTTTCGAGGTTTTTGGCTTGTATCTCTGGCGGGACGGCAGGTAGCCATGAGATCTGCACATTATCAGGCGTGGTTTCCGCCGACCTATCTCATGGTACCTTGCTTTTCAAATTCTCTCTACAATTGATGAAGTTATAAGCAAAATGCTTCGAATTTTAGTGCTGTCCACAACGGAGTGGACACCACTAAAAATTCGAAGCATTTTGCTTATAACTTCATCAATTCTCGCTAAAAATAGAAAAGCAAGGTACCATGAGATAGGTCGGCGGAAACCACGCCTGTTCATGTACAGATCTCATGGCTACCTGCCGTCCCGCCAGAGATACAAGCCAAAAACCTCGAAAATTGGCCCCTGAACTGGACCTGTACTAAACAGAAACTTCAACAGCTTGTAACAGCGCAACCAGCAATTTTCGAACATACAATATATACATCAAATGAAAGCTTAGAACTTGCTCTATCACCCCGGCATAGCAGCCTTACCTGCTGGATTTCGCCACGGCGAACCCCTTTAAAGCGACTGGCAACCCTAGCAGCAGTATGGTGCGCCCGCTCGCTGGTTGCTATCAGCCCAACTCCTTTGCTTTTCTGCCCCCTAACTGACATCATACAACTTTTGGCTGGGGGAAGGAAGGTCCGGCTGAGAGAGCATTTTGAAAGGGCACTATTCATAGAATAATCGAGAATGACATTTATGGGACCAGTGGCCCGTTACAGCTTCGCAGTAAAATCCCTTTGCAGATCTGGCAACCCTTTTGCAAATCTGGTAATCCTTTTGCAGATCAGGCAACCCTGTTGTAGATTGTAATCTGTCTTCTCTCAACTTATTATGCATATGGCAACCATTTTGGGCAGGGCAGTTGGCAGAAAGTTGGCAACCCTATCGCAAAGTTGGCAACCCTATGGCAGATTTGGCAACCCTTTTTCTGCATAGGGTAACATGGGGTGAACCCGCCCCCCTAAGCAGTTCTCTGGAACCAATGGTGAGCCAAAACAAAATCACATGGCATAATATACCTGGTTAGGCCTTAGTTAAACGTGCAAAGTACGGCTCTACTACTGAACGTCTTTAGAGAGTTATGGCCAATTTTAGCTGTCGCTAAAACACGAGCCCTGGGGGGTGAACCCGCCCGCCTAAGGTTTAGGCCATTTTCAGGCTGACCAAGCTATATTTTTATGGCCGTTTTTTTCAAGATGGAAGCCAAGCTTATTTCCAACGCCAGTAATTGCAAAAATAACTGACTAAAATATTTCTGCCTGATGCATGAAGGGCACGAATGAGACAACTCTAGTGACAGCTCATCTCTTCAGTACTGGGGGTGAACCCGCCCACCCATGATTTTGGCTAATTTGAGGCTGCAGGGCTATTCTGGCATGTCATAAAAGAAGCAGAAGCAATAACAATGAATAACAGCTACCAATTAACCAACTAGATAGTTTAGGTAGCTAATAAGTGGTGTGAATGGGACTACTTTGCTGTAAACTAACCTTTCAGTACTGGGGGGTGAAGCCGCCCACCCATAAAATTTTAAAAAAATTTGCATGAACGTCTTTTCCCTTGAGAAATCGTAAAAAAATATTGTAAGATTAGCTGAACGCACTTTCCTATGTGATTGTGCACTGATATGACAGCTGCTTAGGATTGCAGTAGTTTGAGCTGATGAGGTGGGCGGGTTTACCCTATACTTTAGTACAGGAGTTAGGTGGGCGCATTTACCCCACTAAGTACTGAAATTGTTTTTTGCCATATCTCCAGTACCAGTGGGGCGAATTGGTTGAAACTTCGCCTGGGGGTAGGGCACCATGCCCCCTTGCCCCCCACATACCGGGTGTTCATTTATAACATACAGGGTGTTTTTGCGCAACATCTAAAGTTTGGTCATTTTCGACCTCTTGTTGAAAAACGTGACCCCGTGAGCTTGATGTTTCAGCAAATGATGTGCCAAATAGCTCATTTGAAAGAGGAGAGTTCAAGGAATCGATTGATATCCTATTTGTCTCAATAGGTCCATTGGTTCCTGAGATTCACAGCCCTGAACCCTTAGGCGGGCGGATTTACCCATGGGCGGGTTCACCCCACAGTACCCTACATCTGATAACCATTTTGCAAAGCATCAGGTGAAAATGGCGCATATGGCAACCCTTTTGCAGGTCTGGCAACCCTTTTGCGCATTTAGCAATCTGGCAACCCTTTTGCAGATCTGGCAACCCTTTAGCGCATCTCGCGTTTTAGTCTCGTGCGCACTTTCGGGCGTGACCTTGCAAACGTTGGCTTGAAAACCTGCGTCGTTTGGTTTCTGCGGCATTTAGTACTAAAATATTGATTATCGATCGATTATTTGGTGATCGGCGGATCAGATCAAAAATCGCAGGCCTCTCTGGCGTTCTCGGGGCCATAAGCTCTCGAAAGAGCCCTGGAGGGATGCTGTAGCTGCAAAATTGAGTGAGTTATGCTGAATCTGCGCACTTTTAGAACTAAAATATCGATTATCGATCGATTATTGGTGATCGGCTGATCAGATCAAAAATCGAAGGCCTTCTGGCCGCCCTCGGGGTTATAAGCTTTCAAATTAGTCATTGGTCAACGCTGTAGCTGCAAAATTGAGTGAGTTATGATGAATCTGCGCGCTTTTAGTACTAAAATATCGATTATCGATCGATTATTGGTGATCGGCTGATCAGATCAAAAATCGAAGACATTCTTGCCACCCTTGGGCTTATAAGCTTTCGAATGAGCCATTACTCGACGCTGTAACTGCAAAACTGAGCGAGTCTATAGCATCACAGACACACAGACAGACAGACACACATCGCTCCTATTTGTTAGTAGATGTACGTATATTAGTATACCGTATTTTTGGGTGGGGCTATACAAAAATCGAGCGGTCTGCTGGGGGGTTATACACTGGGGGGGGATATACACTGGGGGGGGGGGGGGGGGGGATATACATGGGACAAAATTTTTGTTTGTGAGAGGTGTGTAGAGGCATGTTTTTGAGGTCAAAAGTACGTGTTTTAGGGCATAATCGTGGTTAAAACAGGGTTATTCTAGTACAAGACATGCTCAGCTAAGCTTATAGGCATGGTAGCATGGTGTAGGAGTAGCTACAGCTAGCTTATGACCAGCTTACATAGGTAGGTTAGGTACCTTCCAGTACATGGGGGGTTATACACCAGGGGGGATATACATACGACAAAATTTATGTTTTGCCAATGGGGGGTTATACACTGGGGGGATATACTCAGGGGGGATATACACCCAAAAATACGGTATATGCACTTGTACAGGAATGTGAGGGGAAGAGAATAAAATGAGACAAAGTTTGTGCTCGGTAAATGCATTTTTCTGAGGTCGCAAATTACAAGTTTTAGCAGGGCATAAATATTGGACAATAATTATGCAGCATCCATCCGTCCCGTCCCAATACTAACTGGTGTTGTTCGCTAGAAAATACGTTACTCCAGGGCTGGCCCGCATGGCAGGTGGTTGTGCGTTGACAGGACATGAATCGCCGGTTCGATTTCCGCTCGGTACGATTAATTTTTCAGTTCTCTGACTTCCATCTGAGAACCGGTTGTGTCATACTGTAGTAAGTTGTACCTTACCTTTAACGCGGCACCTCAGAACAATGCTGGTGAGAGCAGGCGGTGACTGAGGTGAGTAGTTTATCGATTGGCTCTACTAATGTCAACCGAGAATATGCCTTCGGATTTTGCACCCACCAGAAAAGCTCATACGTACATATAGCCATAGCGCATACGTAACGTACGTTTTCTTTGTACAGTACGTATGTACACACATGAACCGCAATGGGCCCAAAGTGCAAGATCTGCTGAAATATATTATGCTGTGAAGTGTGCATTTATGTAGTGTAGTGTAACGCGCACAATACGTACAAGTTCTGAAGAATCCGGATCTTCTTTTGCTCCGTACATCGTACATTGTTTTACTGGGAGTGCACTGTGCGTGCACACATGTGCATGTCCACGAACGAACTTTTGCTGGCAATTGGTACACGTGACTTCACGTTGTTCTTGTTGTTATTTTAGTTTGTTCTATTCTATCGTTATTTTTACCCGTTCCATGTGGATGCTCTGCTCATTCAAATCGCCGGGCTTGCCTGCAACCAGCTGAGTCGAATGAAATCTGACACTCTTGGCGTGTATTTATCTGCATACCGCAGCTTTATTGCTGAAGCAAGCTGAATAGAAGAGTGCAGAAGCTGTACGTAAGCTGCTGAAGCTGCTCGTTCACCGCCCGATATAGCTTCAAAAATTACATGCTCAATGCCTTTGGACAAGAAGAATTTCGTCTTATCTGCGGCATAGGCTACTTGGATTCAGAATGAAGATTGTGTTGCTGTTTGAAATATTGAGCATCGCAATGGTGACAGGTCATGACCTCGGAGGTGAGAAACACTTTAATGTTGTATGGTTGACGGCAGAAAAGGATGAGCCATCTGGGCAATCGATAATACAGGTACCAAATGTAGTACCAAATGGGCAGTAAAGTTATTGGGATATGTACGGCTGCAGGTTCAAATATCACTGCCCCACAGTTGTACGAAGTTCGAGCAAGTTTACCCTCATACGTACCATGGCCATACAGTAGGTGTTTCCTATGTGCATGTATGTATGTAGGACATGACCATACCCGTAGCCGTGTGTAGTGCTTCCCAGCCATTCTTTATCAGGTCGGATCGGTTGTGTTTCAGATCAGTGCATAATGCTGGAGGAGATCAACTTGAATGGACAGCTGATAGGCAACGCGGAGCGGGGGCTGACAGATGTGGCGGACGAGCATCACTGTTGCGAGCGCTGCTCCCAGCTGGCCAGATGCGCCGGCTTCTCCTACCACAAAGACAAGAAACTGTGCTATCTGCGCGACACCATTCTCTGGAGGCAGAGCAGTAGCAACGACGCAAATCATACTAGCGGCATCATTCATAAACGTATTCTTGATGTGTAGTACATACATACTGCATCTAATGTAGGTACATAATGCTGGGTGTTTGAGTCGGCTGGGCGGTTAATTAGGGCCACCTGTACCTTTGGGGCGATAGGGAAACCCAGAAAATGTACTAAGCGGTGATTTTGATACCGTGATCGCCAATAACTGCTCCCTTTCTCACTGAAATACGTAGATTGGGGTAGCCGTGGCCCGCAACCCAAATTACCCCGAGGTATAATAATTCATATTTCTCTGGTCCATCCATTTTACCCCCTCATCGTTTCAGGTTACCTGCAAGGTTGTGAATCGTTTCCGGAGTTGACCTTTCGGGGCTCGACGCTAAAGCTGGTGAACAGCGTGCCGGACGCTGCTGCCTGCTGTGATTTGTGCTCGACGCAGGCTGATTGTCACGGCTACACCTGGTATGTGCACAAGCCGCAAACCTGTCGCCTCATCACCAACATCGTCGCAGGAACGCACAATTGGGCGTATCAGAGCGGACTTGTCAAAAGTGATGATAACTTTATCAATACTGTACATGTACACCTACTGTATGAATGAATGATGGGATAGTTTGGGACGGCTACAATTTTTGGGACAGCAAGATGAATTCGCCGTGTTGTGTGGGACAGCTACTAAAATTTGGGACAGAAATTTCTGTCCAATAATTTGTCCCAATCATTGTCCCACAACCAAGAATACTCGCGGTGGTTTCGTTTTATCGTAATTCCTTTAGTAATGGGGTTTTGACTTGATGCCTGTATTAGCGAAGCAAAAAGCAAGCAAGCATGTACCATATAATTGCTGTTGTTGTTTGTTGCAGGGTGGCTGGGTGATTCTTCGAGTGGCAGCGGCAGTAGTGTTTTTGTGGTTCTGTTGCTGGTAATTTCCATGGCTGTCAATCTGGGCGTCGCCCTCACTTGGGCCTACAAACGCGGTCACCTGGACGGATTGATTCGGACGGTGTCTGGCAAAGCCAGCAAGCCTGTCGTACAGTTTGAAACATTAGACACGGCGGACGATGGAGCCATGTGATGCCGTTCAGTTCGGTTGTTTTGTAAAGTACTTTGGCCATTAAAGGTGAACCAGGTTTCCAAACTTAAACCACACGCATTCTGGGTAAGCCTATTGCGTTTCTTTCTCCTGTCCTTTCGCGACCACCCATGGCGCAACTAGCGAATAATAGCTGTTCGTCGCTACGTACCATGTGCTGCAAGTGTATACAGTATTGTACATAGTGCCCCTCAATACGTAGGCTATTTCTGGCAATACGATTACGAATTATAGCTTATTTCTTAGGTGGCACCATTATGACCTGTTTGTTTTCGAGTTTCGCATTTGACATGAGACATTGATAGACCTCATTGATGATAGGCCTACTGGATTACTGTAGATGCTGAAAATGTCATATGTTGAAGTTATATTTTGCTCAATTTTACGTCATAGATTATTGAAATTATGATGCAGTTTTATTGAATTAACTGACATTCTATTAATAGGAAAGCAATGGCAAAAAATTTATGTGGTTGTGCTATTATAAGAGTTTTAGAAAATTGAGGGTGTCAAAATTAGGTAAGCTAAAGCTGCTATAAGCTGTTGTTTGTGCTTGTTTTAGCGGCGAACAGCTCTTATGTTGGCGGTTTTTTGGTTATGAGTGCATTTGGTTCGAGTGTCCATCAAGAGAATAGCAGCATACTTATTGTTATTTGTGTACGCTTACCTATACGTACGACATACGTGTATGTGCAAAGGTACGTACATTTTGTACTTACAAGTATGTAATGTTGCAGTCCACAAACTGGTCTAACAAAAGCAAAAGAGAACAATTGTGGTAGAGGGCGCGTGCGAGCAATTTACTATAGTACATTCAAAAAGTGCGAGCCGCTTTTCAAAAACACACACAAATCCACTTTGACAACAAAAGAATGGACAGAGGTGAGGAGAGGCTATTGTCTTGGTTCGTACTCCAGCCACGGCCATTAATGCTGGCCCAGAGCTCGCAACCCTTGGGTGGCCAAGCAACTTTAAAGGTTTAATCAAATGGCTGATATTACTATGCCTCAGCCATGCCGCGGCTTCTAGTTTTATACTACCTTCATTATTATTATTCTGTCATACTAATTCTAGCGCTTGAAGAGGAACGCCTATTGATCTGTGAGTATATTTCAGTAATTTTTGGTGATGATTAGCACTTGCCAAATGCACATGTACCGTATGTATGTACGTACGGTACATAATATGTATTATGTACTACCAAGACTACATAAGGGAAGAGAGACTATGCCAGCTCGTATTGGCTTTGTGTTTCATCTACGGCCGTTTTGGTCCCAATCGGGGGCCCGGGGCCCCCGATCGGGGGCCCCCGTAGATCGACGTAAAATAGAGATAGGGGCCCCCGATTCGGGGCCCCGTGTGTGAAAAAAAGGAAAGAAAAGAAAACGAAAAGAAAGACAGCTCTAATTTTGCATGCATTTTATAGGGGCCCCCGATTGGGACCAAAACGGCCGTAGCATGAAACACGAAGCCAATACTAGCTGGCATAGTCTCTCTTCTCTTATGTAGTCTTGGTACTACTGTATGTATGTACCTACCTAGTACGATCTTGTAATTTATTCCAGATGGCAAAAGTATACATCGCGGCGTAGAGGATGCCAACCTTCAGAATTTAGAGATCAAAAGACCACAAATCGGTATGTTAAGGCAGGTCTGTCGTAAAGTACTGTAGTTGACTGTAGATGTATGTATGTACATACCATCGGGCCAAAGCGTTATTTCTCCGAATTTTGTCTTTTTTTGTCGCCGGCACAGATACTGAAGATGAGACCTTCCTTACGGACGAAGACTTTAGGAGAGCAGAAGAACTAAGCACAGGTCAGTCCAAAGATCAAGATCCCCGTGTACTATACGTAGTATGTACGTACTACCTACCTACCGCCTTCTAAACAACATGTACCATGGGGCATTCTTCGAAATTGGCGCGTTGAATAAAAGTCTTTAACATTTTTGGATAGCAAAAAGTCGAACAGACCACGTAGAGCTCAATTTGGCCCTGTTTGTTACATATTATTAATTTTGGTTCTCTAGGTACTGTATGTATGTAGGCACTGTATGTACGTACAGTATGTGTATATCAAACGTTGCTTCTTTTTAGACGATTTGATCTCAGAAAATCCGATCAAACTTAGCAAGCAGAAGCATTTCCGCGGCGACATAAAGGGAAAAGCCGCTTGGCAACTTCGAATAAAAGTATGAGCTACGTACCGTACTGTACATGAGTTTTCGCCACAATACGTGCACACATACAGTACGTACGTACACAACGGTGAGCTGTATAGGACGCGGCTTGTTTTATACATACCTTTGCAGAGGCCAGGATTGCGGAGAAACGGCGTTCGGTCACTTGCGTACAAATGGCCCAATGGACGAATACCATATTCCATGTCCCGACGATTCGGTGACACATTTTTATTCTCATCCTGCTGACTGCAAAACAAAGTATAGATATGTAAGATCTGCCATTCGTTTTTTAGGAATGCGGGCTCGAGCTCAGATTGCCAGAGCAATGGATGCCTACCGAAGCAAAACCTGCGTTCAATGGGTGCCGAAAACACCCTACGACTTTGACTACGTGTACATTGGAAAGATTGATGGGTAAAAAGGAGTTAGGGTTGCGTAGGGTGAAGCCGGCCGTTATGCCGGTGGCGGGCCGTAGGAAGACTCGACCACCCAGGTATGTACATAGAAAGAACGGCGCGCTTTCAATGGCACCGTAAATAAGTGCTCTAGTTTACTGTAATGGTCGGTGTACAGTATAGCCCGAGCTTTTGTATTGCCCGATCCCGTGTATAGCCCGCCCAAATTGGCTGATTTTGTTTGTACTGCCCAGCAGGGCTATACACCGACCTTTACAGTACAGTATCCCATGGACGACCCCGCATTACTTTCTATTTTTATTTCGTCCCTTAAACCATAAGGATTCTTAAAAATCAAGTGGTTTCCTCCCCGTCTACATTCAGGTGCTATTCGGACGTTGGTCACGTAGGCGGCAAGCAGGAGTTGTCGCTGGAGGATGGCTGTCTGTCTTTCGACACCATCGTCCACGAAATGATGCACGCCGTCGGCTTTTGGCACGAACACGAGCGATGGGACCGAGACGACTTTATCACTGTCGTCTGGAGCAACATTGATCGAAGTACGTACGTACATACATTGATCAAAAGGGGAATTGTTTGACTGAGGTCATCCGGGTGTGCTGTGTAGTCAAATGGTTAAGGTGCTCGCCTGGATCGCGAGAGGTCCTGGGTTCGATTCCCTGGCACGTCTGCCAAATTTTCCTTCTGGGCTACGTAATGGGCTGTTTTTTCTTGCTTGCTAAACGTACGTACGTAGTTAAATATGTACTTCCTACCCTGCACACAACGTGAAGCTACAGTGCTACAATGTGTGCAATGCATATATACATGCCTCTCATTTCTATGCAGAATCTCTGGATCAGTTCGGGCGGGTGAACTTGCGCGAAAGCTCCTACTATGGCGAGGACTACGACTACTACTCCATCATGCACTACGACCGCAACAGCTTCAGTCGAAACGGCGGCGACACCATGGTCGTTAAGCCGCCAAATCACCACTTAAAGGCAGAGAAAACTCCAAACACTATGCCACTGCCCCCTCGCGCTCGAAATTTTACATAAGTTGACAACATGTAGTGGTCGCAGCTATAGATACACACAGTACATCTATGCATCGACTGCTCCAAAGCTGGCACCACAATAACGGACCGCCAACAATTTTGTGAAGAATGTTCCCAATAGAAGGCAGCTAATGATAATATTATGGCAGTGCTTTCTGAGAGTTTTCCCTGCCTTTAACCGGCATCATCGGCCGAGTGAAAGATTTCAGTCAGACGGACCTGCGGAAAATCGCCAAAATGTACAACTGCCCTGTACGCCATTCGCAGCCTAACAACAACAACAACAACAATTTTCACGCCAACGCCGCAATTAGGCAACCGCCACCGCCCGTGGCATTCACGCCAAGGCCGGTGCTGCAGCCGCAGCCAATGGGCGCCATTCCTGCTCCCTACTCGCCACCGTACACAGTTCCGACGCCGTTCAACAACAACGGCCCCATTATTACCAATACCGCCATGCTCAGAAGTATGCAGCTTTGCTAATGCTTATGTCGATTACGTATGTACGTATACGTCCTGGTACTAGGTGTTACACGCTGTTATGTACGTACGCTTCACAAACTTCGCTGAACATTCAGTACCTGTACTGTATTGTCTAACTTTACAGAGTTGGCAGTAGGCGTGGCCCTCTATCGAATGGGCTCCGCGCGAAACTTAGTAGTCGCCTTTCTAATCTTGGTCGTGGTCACTTTGTGGGAGGACACAAACTACGTCATATTTTTTTGAGAAACGTAGCTCAAAACTTGCCCAACATCGCCTTTAGCTTTCAAATTACGTACGCACGCACGCTCAATTTTGACCAACGTACTATTTGTGTGCGTACTGCTAATTGCGTGATCTGTGGAAAAGATCGGCGACCGAAAAGTTTAGTAGCAGCGTAGTAGCGAGAATATGCAAGTGATGGACAATGGCCGAGAGGATATCGATTTTCGCCCAAATTTCTTCATCATGTACGTAACTGCCAACTCTGCAAAGTTGTACAATACATGCATACATACATACATACATACATACTGTACGTAGGTATGTAGGTACCGTGCATAACATACTGACACACATAACATATTGTACAATTGTTTCAGGGTGCGAAGACAAGTCGACGGCGTGTGCCATCAACGCATTCCGATGTTCCCATCAAAACTTGAGACAGATCATGCAGCTGTTCTGCTCAAAGACGTGCGGATTTTGCTAACTATTTCCGTCACAGCGTGACTGCTTGTGATAAAACAATCTGGGGATGACACGTCAATAAGCTACATACGTACGTATGGTCTGTACTGTACTCCAGTGTGATGTGATGTTTGACACGCAAATCGAAGTCACAGAATCGCGAAACGTCGCGTCATCATCAGTGTCAGTGGCGTCGTCGTTCTGTTCTGTTTGCAAAGTATTTCTCACATCCTGAATAGCGACAAAAAACGGCCCAAGCTGTGCCAAGATGAAGCTCCGTCCGTCGAAACAGAAACTGGTATTCTACCTTTAATGCAGAGGCACAAACGCAAAGAAAATTATGATATTGTCGAGTCGTGAGGTTCCACTGTACTAATGCCAGTGCCATTGTCAAATACTGGAAGCCGGCTGTCAAACAAATAGAGAGAAGCAAGCAAAGAAGCACAACACATCACAACACCACGCTCACAAAATCGAACACACACCGCACCGCACTTCTTCATTATACGCCACTTGCGTTGCTTGCTTGTGGTAGCAAGGAGCCATTTGTGGCTGGCCAATTTGCACTCGTTTCTTTGGAGACTCAAACTAGCTGGGACCCTGGACACTGGAGGAACCACGCAGAGTGGACAATGCTGCCGACGCCACTTTTTGTCCCTTTTCTCCTCGCTTTATCATTATACCGTAATGAAGCATGTATGTAGACACCGTAGTACAGTACTTACCTACGTATGTATGTACTGTATGTACAGGCTGTTTCATATGATATGTCACCTATAAAAGTGCTAATAACTCCCGTATTAAGAGAGGAATTTCAACCAGGCTATTTTTATGAGAAGCTTGAAAATATGCCTGACAAGCATGCAAAATTTCATTAACGTACACGCACTATTAACGAAGAAACAAGCGACGCCTTTTCAGGTCCAATTTTTCGATGTGCCCGTTTTCTGTTCTCCAGCGCTTATGCAGCCAGCTTCCAAAACTCTGGAAAGACTTTTCCATAGGGATGGCGGCAGTGTTTCCTTTATTTTTTGGCATTGTAAGCTCCAGAAGATCGGAATGGATGCTTGAATGAAGCGGAACAGCTCACCTCTTTCCATATGGACTTCAAAAATCGAGCGCTTTTCACGCCACTACCGATTTTGACCCCAATGTTTGAGGCTTCATAATTCCCTTCGTACTTGAGACCCATCAATGAAATTTTGCACGCTTGTCAGGCATATTTTCAAGTTTCTAATATAAAAAAACCTGGTTGAAATATCTCTCTTAATACGGGAGTAATTAGCACTTTTATAGGTGACATATCATATGAAACAGCCTGTACGTTTCATGCCCACCTAGGTACGTGTACGTACCTACGTATAAAGCATTTTGTGACTCCGCCAAAAAATCAGCCCTATTAAACAAACATGACCACCGGGAAGAGAATAGTCGAAGCTAAGAAAAGATTCCTACTGACTGTGTCCTGTTCGTACTGTATTATTCTATTGTAGGGTCGCCAACCCTTGCGACGGAAGGCGACGACGACGCCGATGCCACGTATTTGACGGAAGCGGATTTTCGTTTGGCGGAGCAGCTCGGCTTAGACGAGGCTGCCAACCCTAGTGTACGCATCAAACTGAGCAGTCAGAAGCAGCACATGAGCGGTGATTACAAAGGACGGATATCGGAACGAGAGGAATGGAGAAGGCTGCCTAGTTCCCAGGTGTGTGTTCCAAGATCTTTTAAAAGGTTACAGCGTAGGTAAAACGTAAATACGTACGAAAAATACCCTGTCGTATGCTTTTACGTAAACGAAGTTTGAATTTACGGTAAAGTTTGGTGTATTACCCGATCGGACACAAACAAAGTCGACCAATTTGCTCGGGTTACATTCGACATTGGGTTATACACCAAACTTTACAGTATTTGTAAGAGATTACAAACATTATTTCATAATCTGAAGAAATTGAGGCAAATTTGTTTCAACGGCTTTTATAGAGGCCTGGAATACGACGAAATGGGGTAACAGATGAGCAGGGACATTGGCCGAACGGTAGAATACCGTATGTTTTGTCGTCAATTTACAGTAAGCTGTTCAGACAGTTACTCTTTTGGTACCTACATTTCATTGACATGGTGCCCAGTTATTCTTTAGTTTGTACCAGCTACTACATGAAAATGTTGTAAGTGAGCTGAGCACTGCGCTTTAGGTCCGCGTGAGCGAGCGGAAATCGCCCGAGCCATTGCGGCCTACAGTCAGAGAACCTGCATCAAATGGGTACCTCGACAAGGCGAGAGGGATTACGTGTACATTGGAAAAATTGACGGGTAGGTGTAATCTTGTGTATACTGTACATATTTTATATAGGGTATGCGCAATATTGCGAATTTGTAGGTGCTTTTCGGACGTTGCACATGTGGGTGGCAGACAGGAGCTGTCACTAGAAGACGGATGTCTGACCTACGACACGATCATACACGAGATGATGCACACCGTCGGCTTTTATCACGAGCACGAGAGAACAGATCGCGATCAGTACATCACCATTATGTGGAGAAACGTCGAAAGAGGTGACTCCGTTTCCGTCGCCGCTCTACGTATTTTTCGATTGCGCTAAAACTTTTGGGTGGGCTAAATCGAACTACAGAATTCACGAGTTGCGGTAAGCGACAATTGAGGGGTCACCTCGCGCGCGACCCAGTACTAGGACTTTAAGTGCAACATTTTATCGGCGTCGGCGTCGAGGTCGACGTCGTTTATTCTCCGCTCGTTTTCTTTTCTTCCCAGCTGCCTAAACGACGTCAACCGCGCCACCGACGCCGACCAAATGTTGCAAGGAAGTCACTGTTCGCGACCCAGTACTACCACTTACCGCAACTCGTGAATAGCGGCCAGTGATGTTAATTTTCTTCCTTTTCAGATAGCGTGGACCAATTCGGCAAGCCGCGAGATCAATCGCCATACGGGGAACCTTACGATTTCTACTCCATCATGCATTACGATCGCCATTCCTTCAGCGCCAACGGTGGCGACACCATGGTCGTTAAGCCGCCGAATCAAGGACTCACGGCCGTCATAGGAACCGTTAAAGACTTCAGGTTGTTGCTATACTGTGAATCGCATTATGTGATAACTTCGATTTGAAACCAGAGCAAAAATGCCGCACGTGTACCGCGGCAAAACTCGAAACCAGGCCCGGGTAGGGTACGAGTGGCCCTTTGCAGCTTTGCACTCTATCAATGCAACTGGCAACCCTGCAAATCTGTCAACCCTTTTGCAGATATGGCAACTTTTGCACCATCTGCCAATCGTTTTGAGCATCTGGCAAAAAGTTGCACTTCTGATACGTACATAACGTACTTCTGGTACATTCGTACATACAAAGGGTTACAGGGTAGGGTATGTACGACGTTGTACTAAAATACAACAGTGGTGCGCTTCAGACGTGCTCCGAGTTTGCTCCGAGCGAGTTCGCTCCGAGAAGCCTCCGAATTCGAAGCGAATTCGGAGCGTAATTCGGTTGTTCACACGTAAACGTTTTTGCTCCGAAAAAACACGGCGCGCTTCTTTTCAGTCGTTCACAAGAGGAGAAAGCAACGCCAAACAGCTTTGATCACTTTGCGAAGGTTCACGCGCCTCGTCGTAAATTTTCTGCCCTCCTAGCAACATCTCACTCTTCTCGCTCACTCCAAAACCGCTACCGGCACGCAGAAAAAAAGCAGGCGAAGGATCCCATCCGCACGCAACACAGCAGAGAAAAATACGATACCTACGGCAAAAGGCGAGCGAAAAGCGAGCCAAAGTCCAAATGCCCAACCCCAAACGCCGCCCCGTTTGGCAAAAGGAACGACGGAAATCGCTCCTTTGTCCACGTGATAGGTCGAACGTCAAGTCAAGTCACGAGTCAGGTGGGTCCACAAACGGCGAAAAAATTAGCATCGCAATCATGACTACAGCTTATTTGTCACCTTCTGGTACATGCGCAGGCCACACAAAACGACAACCGTACCGTATTTCCTCGCGGTCAACCTTTCTCTGATATCTGGGATGAGGACACCCTGAACTGAAATAATGCGATTGACATCTTCGAGTATGTTTGTGCGGGCCGAAATTCTGGAAAACCTCCCCGTCTGTCTGTCACCGCCGTTGCTTTTCTTGTGGTCCCAGCGATTTTTGCAGTCCGTGACGTAACTGGACCTGGATGCCGACTTTAATTTTGGTACCAGTTGCAGAAGCTTGGCGCGGTAATTGCTTCTGTCTGCGCTGTACATGTAATGTCTTTAAAATTTGATTTATCGGAAGATTTAGCGGACAAAATAAATTTTTATTCTTACAAAGATACCAACTTTTCGATTGCTTGTTTGTTTTGTTTCCTACTACGTACTGTCGGATTTGAGTAATATTTTACAGTGGTTTTGTGTCCTGAATCTTTCGTATGCCTTCAAAACACAAAAGAAGCACGTGACCACCAGAAAAGGTATATGATTTCGATGACCTTTCGCCGTGTCTGCTTCTATTTATTCGTGTACGAACGGACGGGAAAACACTCTTGCCGCAGCTTGTATCACTCTGTGTTGCGCTGCGCCATACGCAGAACCACTATGTATTGTATATGCTATAAAATGTACTTATGCTATGTACCGTAATTACTCGTGTCGTGTTGGTGTTCATGTGTAGTAATACAGTATTTTCGTAACCCTTAAACCCCAGGTTTGCTCTCTGTCACTCTGTCACCCACCTCAACCCAACTGTACTGCTTCATGCATAATCCCCATACTACAGTTATCACAAAAATTAGTTCACAATTTTATGGGATTATTTTTGGACATGAACAAACTTCTACTTTTTTGTGCAAGCAGTATATTTCGCTGAGTTGGAGCAATTCAGGTAATTTACCACCCATACGTAATTCTTAGCGCAAGTAGCGAATAGAGTAGTCCAGTGGCGCGAATAGAGTAGTCCAGAGTTGTAGAGTTATCTTCGAAAGAATGCTCTTTTTGTCGTTGTTGCTGTTGTTATTGTTGTTGTCCGATCTCCTACATATGTAGTCCACGTGTCGAGTGTTTGTTTGAGCGAGGGATGAGGATGCACCACACAGAGATCGCAAACTTGAAGAACCAAAATCCAGTCGAGATGCGAATGAAGTGCAAATGTCGAATAATAACAATTTTGTTGAATATCAATTCAAATAATCAAGTAGAACCGGGAAAAATATTTTCACACCTCTTCAGCGTAAAAAGGATGTTACACACACAGCCTCTTTTCTCGAGTCTGGCCACTGTCCAAAAAGGCTAGAAAAAGCAAACAGTCGTGCACTGATTACGGTAGCAATATGAAATTGTAGAATAAATAGGTACTGAAAAGTAAAGGGATTTCCACAGGAACAAGGCTACATGAAAGTCCAATAAAAGAGCCCTTTAAAGGCACAGACATGGTTTATTCGAACCTAAAACCCTATCGTTTCGCCGCCAGCAATAAGCGTCCTCGTATTCTTCTAGTAAACGCCTGTCTGTAGACTGAGCGAAGGATAGACGACGGACGCTGTAATGGCTCGTGCACAGACCATTCGTGCACAGTACTACACAATACAATATCATGAGAAAATGACCTAATTGCTCCAACTTAGCGAAAACAGACTGCTTGCACAAAAAAGTAGAAGTTTGGTTCATGTCCAAAAATAATCCCATAAATCGAAACTAATTTTTATAACTGTAGTATGTGGATTATGCATGAAGCAGTACAGTTGGGTTGAGGTGGGTGACAGAGTGACAGAGAGCAAACCTGGGGAGTCAAGGACGACTAAATACGTATTACGACACATGAACACGAACACGACACTAGTACTTACGGTACATAGCATAAGTACATTTTATAGCATATACAATACATAGTATGTCTGTGGATGTGGACAGCGCAAAACAGAGAAAAGTGCACAAAGTGCGGCAAGAGTGTTTTCCCGTCCGTTCGTACACGAATAAATAGAAGCAGACACGGCGAAAGGTCATCGAAATCATATACCTCTCTGGTGGTCATGTCCTTCGGTTTGAGGGGTATGAAAGATCTGAGGAGACAAAACTGATGAAAATATTACTCAAATCCGACAGTAAAGGATACAAAACAAACAGTACTCAAATTTGTGTATTTTGTATAAATAAATAAAAATTTAATTGTCGGCTACTCTCCGCACTTAAAATTAAATTTAAGAAAGCACCAAGACACATGGACACGCAACACAAACAATGACCGCGCCAGTCTAAATTCGTCTCGCGTCCAGGTCCAGTTACGTCACAGACTGCAAAAATCGCTGGGACCACAAGAAAAGCAACGGCGGTGACAGACAGACGGGGAGGTTTTTCAAGAAGAATTTCGGCCCGCACAAACATACTCGAAGATGTCAATCGCATTATTTCAGTTCAGGGTGTCCTCATCCTATACACTACAAAACGGTACCGTCTTGCTAGGGTAGTAGATGACGGTTGTTGTTTCGTGTGGTAGAAGACAGAAACCGAAGCAAAAAATGGGCTGGTATCTTCGACCGTTTCGTGATAGGGTTGAGAACGAGGCAAAGGACACTGGTTGTAGATTGCAACGTAGTTTTTGATAGAAGGATACCGTATGGGTACTGGTACTAGTATGTATGTACAGGTAGGTAAGGCAGGTACAGAATAAATTGGGTAACAAACCTGCGCAGAAGAATATGGGAGGAGGTCAGGCCTACTGAACTTTCGCCTTCGATGCCAGAAAAAGATGCGCGAAATTTTGAGGGATGTGGAATCGAAACTTCGCGGAAAACAACAACAAGAAAACGTACGTGCACGAACAACGACGACAAAAGTTTCTGGCTCAATTTTGCACATTTCAGACATGTATAATGATGGGACATGTGACGGGAAGAAAAATCTAAAGTTTGCGACCGCATTTTTGTCCATCGATTCATATGCATGGGGTAGCGTCGTAGCTTGGGGCAAATCCGTCCACTTACGTGTGCGCTAATAAGGAATGAAGAAACAGAGGCAGAAACTATTATCCCGTCCATCCCGATAAACATTTCGGGGGGGGGGGCAAATCCGCCATAGGGTAAGCGGATTTGCCCTATGGCCGGTTTTGCCCCACGGTACCCTACGTTTTGGTACACGTACACGGCATACGATGGAAAAATGAGGAGAAGATTTTCGACTCCGTCCGTGCGGATAAATTTAGAACGTCGGGTAACTGAGTCGTCAAAAGTTTTGCCGCGTCCAAACTTTTTCAAAACACACCACCGATTCGGCTCGTCTGGAAATTGGCACACCTGCAACGTTTGGCTCACATCGGTCTGGTCAAACCATGCGTTCACGTATTGTACTACTTATGCTACGCGTACACACGTGCAGATGCAGACATACCGGCACGCAGAATAGAATGGCCATGCTGGTATAGTGGTATCCATGTGATACCGCACGCAACTTGTACATGCAGAGAAATACAATTACCTACGTGGCAGGTAAAAAGGCGAAGGAGGTTATTTCGGTAATGAAAGGCGAGCTCAAAGATGTCATCAGAAATGTCCTCAATAACCCTCATTTTTGTGAAATAATTACGGTATTACGGTACAGTAACGCCGTGGATTTGAGATAGGAAGGGAACGAACCCACCCGTTGGCAAAAGGAACGACAGAAATGACCTCCTATCTCACGTGATAGGTCGAACGTCAAGTCAAGTCACGAGTCAGGTGGGTCCACAAACGGCGAAAAAATTAGCATCGCAATCATGACTACAGCTTATTTGTCACCTTCTGGTACATGCGCAGGCCACTGAAATCAAAATGTTACAAAATCGTGGAAATCGTGGAAATTCAACCGGAAAGAAAAGAAAAAAGAGTTCCAATTTTTCAAGTGCATCTCACAGGAAAGAGAAGTAAATCCCTCCTACATAATCGGCCTCACATATACAATATTTGGTCGGACCGTTCCTTCACGTAAACAGAACGGGTCAAGTATGTGACATGGCATTACTGATTGCGAAGATACAGTACTGTACGTATACAAAACCACCCACAACGTCAAAACGTCAGAAGAGGAAAGATTTTGTTGTGTATCGTTTCGTTTTGACATAATGAGACCAGACATTACTACGTACACGTATGTAGGAAAAAAACCGACGTGGGACGGTCAACAGTTGAGGTCAAATGTGTCCCGTCGATAACTCATCCCTGAATAGAACGGGCCTTTTATTCCGCGCCGTCACCGCAGCACACAACACAGCAGTACGTACGTACGTATGTACGGTACTTTACGTTCACGTACACAAGGTAGAATTAAAGGTTTATAAATGTTCCATAAATACAAGTAAAGGGATGCGTCCACATACTGAACATATGCGCATTAAAGAGTGGAAATCTATACGGGAAAATCGGGTAAAAAGAGTGGACTCTCCTATCTGACGGCTTTTGTCGCGATTCGTTGTTATTGGGGGGTCCGCTACAATGACTATCTATGTCACCTCTCCGCTCCATTCGTATGTGGTGACAGGGTCGATTTTTTTTATTGCTCAAATAGACCCCGAACTCATCTTCTTTCTCTTGCAAATGCATGCCAGGGCCGGATCCTCACAAAGGTGTGGAGAAATCGTAGACCATCTCATCTCGCATAATATCGCAAGGGAACGACGATTAAAATCAATATGGAGATGAAAGGCGATTGATAGCTTTTGGATGAAGGAGATTGATCGTATGCACATTTTTTCATCGTGCATGAAGTACGTACAAGAAAAGTACAAAACAAGCTTGTTTTTTTTACCTTTGGAGAAATTATTTCATAGTCCCTTTTTTGTAACGACTGCAGTGAGAAAAAGCAGGAAGTAGCCGAAAACATGGAAAAAATAGGTGTATGTGTTGTGTAGCATACTGTATTTTTAGAGGCCTTTTAATGATATCGGTGCCTCTGTTTGCACAAAATAGTATCGGCCCCGGGAATTCGGGAAAGTGAATTCTGCTGTTCTTGGCAGCGAACGTTGCCTTTGCTCTGCAATGTGTTCTGGATAGCATTCTGGTTCTGGTATCACATGTTTACGTACACACAACTTCTCTGTACTTTCTACTCATCTGCGTTGATGAATTGTTGTTTGTTGCGCACTGCGCTGTACGCATGTGTTACCATGTACGTACACATACATACTACGTTACGTACAAGTATAGCGCTGTGAGCGTTCCATATCGAATACAATATGTTGCCTTCAACTTGGACGCTTCAACCTTCCACCATGGAAACCAGGAGGAGATAAAATTTCCGACTGGTAAAACCACCTCTTTACTGCACGTTGGTGTTGTTGTTGATAGGTGAAATGGACTATACTACAGCGACACAAGTTATGAATAAAAAACCTGCAGAGAATCCTTGCGTTCCCAGATTGAAATAACGCATCTTTCCCGGCGCGATTGCCTTCTGCGCAAAATAATCTGCTCCAAAATGTCCGAAAAGCTCAAACGGTTGACCAATCACGAGAACTTTCTCCCAATTTGCTGCGGAACCGCGTTGGTGGAGTGTTTCTGCTTGGGTCTGGTGATAATTCTTCTTAAAGGGGGATCTGGCGGGAATTTAGTACGGGAGAACCAATTTCAAATTTGTAACTTTTAAGGGTCCTATTGACGTAAAATTGCATCCTCTTTCGATCTAACCCCACATTCTGGAGTCAATTTTGCCTCTGTGAAGCGGCGCCCCAGTTAGGGAGGGGATTTCGCAACATTTTGGCCTAATTCGAGCTTTCTAACCGGGGCGCCGCGTCACAGAGGCAAAATCAACTCCAGAACATGGGATAAGATCGAAAGAGGATGGAATTTTACGTCAGATAGGCCCCTCAAAAGTGAAAAATATGAAATTTGCCCTTACCATACTAAATTCCCGCCAGATCCCCCTTTACCCAGTTGGGTCCAACCGCTTGCATCCTTGCGCTTCTCTTCTACCAACTCGCACTTACCCTGATCCTATTTCCCGTATGGTGCGTGGTGACGCAAGGAGCGCGAAACATCGGACGCAAATCTTGCGTCGCCTACTGCGTTTTAAAGGGGGATCAAGAGGGGAAGTTTTGCCAAAAGTTTATAACTCTACATTTTTACAAGCACTGATAGAATAGCCATAAAACTTTCAACCTCTTAAAAGCTATATCCCACAATCATTAGCCTATTTTGCCTCGTGATGCAGGGAAAGAGTAAACGTAGTTAGAAAGCGTGGCTTTCGCAATATTTTGGCTATTACAGTACGCTTCACCACCTTTTGACAAGGCCCCCTCTGTACCTACACTAAGGCAGGTAGATGCTTTCTATATTAGAGTAAAAAATTCGAAAGTTGAAAGCATGCAAGTCTTCCCGCCAGATCCCCCTTTAGCCGTGGTTCGAATCGTCTGGGTCCTGGCCATTTTCTCAGCCAAATATCGCCTGTTCCCCGGCCAGATTACTCCGCTGATAGTGGTGTTTACGTTCACCACGTTGGGTATGGCGATTACCGCGCTGCTGTGGTCCCTGAAAACTCCGGTGCTCTACGATCACAAACCGGTGGAAAATCCGGGCCCAGTTCCGGCGGATGCAGAATAGGATCAAGAATAAATAAATCGACCAGTTGTTTGGGAGAAGAATGAAAAACTAGTACGGGAGACCGGTGGATGGCAACGACGATAAAAATATTCTGTGAAATAAGTCGATGATGATCTTATTGTGTACTTTGAGAAAAGAATAAGATGTGCATGTACTACATAACGTACGTACAGTAGTAGGTAATTTTCGAGTTCCTCGTCGTTTTGTTTTGCAGCTGACAGCATGGTGTATGTAACAATGCATGCATTATGTAGGTAGGTACACCTACAGTAATAGTTGCTCTTTGTAGACAGTATTTTTATTTCGTAAATCAAACGACTGATGCTAACATCGGTACGTAGGTATTTGCAAACAAATACAAGAAAACCTCAGAAAACGACACAAGGAGGTGGTGTATTGCCTTATCGATTTTGGTGATTTGGTCATTTCCTGAGTGGATGTGGTGGAGTTTGCTTTTCACTGATAATTCTGTCTAGCTATCTTGCATCTGCTTCCGGTAGGGGAGGAAGAGGAGAAGTACAGCTGATTCGCTTGATGAAAGGATGAGGAGCTGGAGGAGGAGGAGGAAGAAGTTGTAGGGGAGTCAGAGGAGGCGGGCGACTATCAGATGGGAATGGGCCATCGAACAACTACGCACTTTGTAGAGGTGATCGTGTAGTCTTCTTTTTATCGAGGTGTCTATGAAAATACAGATTTGCTCGGTGCGAGTAAATTGGCCTGTATGTCACATAATCGCCTCATACCCAAGCGGTGACAAAAAGCCTCTGATGTCTGATGTCGAGTCACAATCACCCTTCTGCACGGGAGTTAGTTCACACTTGCACTGCATCTGCACATGTCGGCACACCCATGAACAGACAAGAAAACTTTGAAACTCCCCTGGAGCAATGCATTTTGCTGTGTTGTCAACTTTATTTCAGCTTTTTATATGCAACATCTACTTCTCCCTCAACTGAATTTGAAGTATCACTTCTTCATTTTCCGCTTGTACATGCTTCACCTCAAATAGGGAAATATGAGGAAATTCCGACCATTTGTTTCTTTGTTTTAGCTGTGGTCACCTGTAGCTTTTTTAGTCATAGCGTCTTTATTATTATTATTATTATTATTATTATTATTATTATTATTATTATTATTATTATTATTATTATTATTATTATTATTATTATTATTATTATTATTATTATTATTATTATTATTATTATTTATTATTATTATTATTATTATTATTATTATTATTATTATTATTATTATTATTATTATTATTATTATTATTATTATTATTATTATTTTTATTATTATTATTATTATTATTATTATTATTATTATTATTATTATTATTATTATTATTATTATTATTATTATTATGATTCGGAATTGCCTCATGTCCCCCTATTTTAGTTTCTCCTTCGAATGTAGTTCCTTTAGTACAGCTTACTAAAGGAGGCAGGTGGCCCGACAGGTGGGAAAACGACAGGTGGGAGTATTGGGAACATATAGCACTGTATCAGGCAGGGCAACATGTCCAAGTCGAACTTTCCCTACAAAGAACGAAAGAAGCAACCTTTTTTGATACGGACCAGTTGCCTTGTAGCGATTGGGTTGGTCGCCTGTACTGCGGTGTACGGTATGTACAGTACATAAATATATCTGCTATGACAGCTAGCTATGAAGAATAGAGAAGGAAAATTTGCATTTACATTGTACCTTTGCTTCTTGCTCAACATTACCAAAAACAATCTCCTTCACATTACTATCTTTCACCTCCGCAGGACGAATTTTTTGCATACACTCAAGAACACACATCAATTTATCAAGAGAACCATTAAGGTGTTCCAAGGGATTTTTTTGTTGCTGGCTAACTTGAGCCAAGCACAGTAGAGTTACGGCTGTCAAAGCGAGAAAACGCATGATCCGACTTTCGTTTGCAACGCGACTGAACAAGAGCTTGGAAAATGGAGAGAACTGACCGGCAGAAGCGTCTGGCAAATTTTAAAGCGTCTGAAGCGTTACAGATTTGCATTATTTTGCTTGAAATTCAGGAGTATGGGGTAAATAGTGTTGCAGGTGTTCCGTGAATTGGTACCGTTGTTGGAATGCTGCTGGCTCGTACTATGATGTAGGATACTTTGGGAGGTAAACCCAGGCATGGTAAAATTCGGCCGCCAAAGTTTCAGGGCCACAAATCTCAGTAACCAATGGCCCCGTAAATATCTGATCGCTGGTTGATCGCTGGTACATAGGTCGCGATCAACTTTTTCTTGCCAAAATGGCGGCAAACACGGTCGATAGAAATAACAAATAGCTAAAACACGCAAAACATTCACAGGACTGGTTTACATTTACTTTCCGTCGTATACGTCTGGATAATTTCGGGACCATGTAATGTTTTGCGTATTTTAGAATTACGAGTTGTTCTTCATCGTCCGTGTTTCCCGCTTTTTTGCGTAACGTGTGTAGATCGCTGGTTGATCGCTGGCAGATCGCTGGTTGATCGCTGGTAAGGTCGCAACCAAAAAGTTGATCGCTGGCTGATCGCTGGTAGATCGCTGGCTGATCGCGACCTACCAGCGATCAACCAGCGATCAGATAAACAGGTAGGGACCGATTGAAACAACTACATACCTATGACATCAATCGATACGGTGGCATAGCAATGCATAGCCCCCAATTCATAACCCAATATTGGCAAAACATAAAAATGTCCAATGCATAGCCTCCCCTAGCCCCAAATGTACTGCTGGACAAAGCTGGTCCAAGCTATGTAACCCATAGTAGGCCATAGCCACTCCCACACCAAGCTAAAGATGTCTGTGCTGTGTAGAAGCATCGCTTGCGGTACTATGTATGCATTATACTAAACACGTGCTTTTGACCTACGAAATATGCCTCTGCGCTCTGCGCACCTCTCAAAAACATAAAAAATGTCCCATGCATAGCCGCCTACGCATGTACAATAGCCCATATTGTAGGACCTCTTAATTTTTGTATAGCCGCAGGGCTATGCACGTGTAAATACGGTATCGGTTCATCATTGGCTGAAACAGCAAGAGCAAGTTTTTAGTTTACGATAACTTTGGTTGGTGGAATTGTTTAAGGTTTACCCCATGGCCGGGTTTACCCCAGAGACCCTACAAGTGGGATCAGCAAGGCTTGCCACTCACTATGAATATTTCAGGATGTAGCCAGCCTTGCGTCTATGTGCTCTCTGACTCTGTGTCGAGAAATCACTGATATCTTGGTGACTAAGATGACCAGAAAGAATGCATGACATCACACCATCTGTATGCCCAGTCCAAATGTACTGTATATCAAACCGATAGAAATATGCATGTGTGCCAAAGACGATGTAAATGCGCATTGGGCAGTAAGTGTAGTAGTGCATAAAGGTAATTTTATGATTTTTTTTACCACAGAGGGCATGTTAAAAGCGATTTTTTATTTCCAATGCGGCTATTAGCAATAGCATTTTTTGACCGCTTTGCTCTACGTGAGATATTGTAGTAGTGTGTCAAGTCTCGCTGATCCACACAGTACTATACTGTACAAACTTAGTTCTGCTGGCAGCAGCATTTCACGGAAATAGAATTCGTTGATCATCAGATCAAGATGGGCAATTTGTGATTATTAACTTGCATGGAAGCGCTGAAGTTTCCTAATGCTGTTAACCCCAACGCTGGACAGCATTGGTTTTGGAACACCTGAAACTTCATAAGTTCCTGGTTGTACCATTGAAGAGTCAGACAGGGAAGTATTATTCATCCATTCAATGACTTTTTGATTTTAAAAGTGAGCAACTATACGTACCTATGTACATACATACAGTAATGTAGGTACCCTAGAGGTCATCAGCCGCCTACTACGACCCGAATGCAGCTCAGAGAGGTCCCAGTCCCAGTTATCCCCTGGCATCCTCAGATAGCTACCTCAGCAGGGGTAGGTCGGAAGGAAAAGGAAAAGAGAAAAAAGTCGGCTCGGTAGATTAGAATGATAGCGACATCAAGGAAGCCATGCAACTCTTTTTTGTGACGCTGGTGTGACAGTGTGTGGTGTCGGGTTTACATTCTTTTTGGTTTATACGTACCTACTACTGCTTGTTTGAATCAAAAACATAGTTGTGAATAATAGGTTGGTATCATATCATGCTAATGTACGTCACACATCACAGAATTCTCACTACACCCAACATATGCAGCACTGTCAATCAATATTGTCTCATCCATCCACATCGTCCACTGATAACAGCTGCAGCAGCCACTCCCAACGCAACTCCAATCCACCTGTTGCCGCCGAGCGCAGAGGGCGCAGAGTTACAGAAATCCCGACTGCAACAGCAGATTCGGTACTGAATGGCGTTGGAGTACATACTGGCGATTGGAACAGCCGTCTCTTCGACTTCTGCACGGATCCCCGTAAATCGCCCACGGCGGAGTTTGACCGAAGTGCCGCAGATCGGGGCAGAATCGCGCCTCTCCGTGGCCTCCCTGGCCGAAAACTCTCACCATAAAGGGGGGATGCGGCAAAGAATTTATTCTGGTGAAGAATAAAATAGATTTCGGGAAATTTTTCGGTGATCCTTTGCAAATTTTTATGCTGAATCAATCTCACCCCTTCGCAATAAAATCCCACGCGAAGACGTCGCGAAACGCGCTTGCAAGGAGGAAAAATCTTCCTCTGCGAGGAGAAATATGGGGCTATGCATAGGGGGGGGGGGGGGGGGGGGGGGGGCCCCGCTATGCATGGGTCATTTTTTGTGTTTTGCCAATATGGGGCTATGCATAGGGGGCAATGCATGGGGGCTATTCACAGGTAAATCGGTAATACGTAGTAATCGGTAATACCATAATATTATTATGGTATATTATATTATATTACTATCATAATAAAAATAATATTTAATTTGAATAGGCAACCTGGACGCCATCTCTCACCAAGAAGCGTGCGCTCTGTACAGTATAATGTATGTGTCTGGTACATTCGATTGAGGAATTCCTGAGCTCCCATGTACCTATGTGTGTTACCGTCTGCTGCTGCAGCTTGGCCCCACCTTAGACTTTCCGACGTTTGACTCACTCACTGCACAGCAACGAAAACATGCGAGCGTTTTGTCGACTCTGTAGACAGAGGAGGACTGCTGAAACCTACGTAAGCTCCTGACATTCGCCGTCAGCCAGAAGTTTTATTTTTATCGAAGTGTCTATGTACCTAAATACAGATTTGCTCGGTGCGAGTACCTAAATTGGCCTGTATGTCACATAATCGCCTCATATCCAAAGCGGTGACGTAAAGGATGAAACGTCTGGATGTCGAGTAAAAACATCACCCTTCACACTTGCACTGCATCTGCATATTATGTCGGCACACCCATGGACAGACTCGAAAACTTTGAAACTCCCCTGGAGCAATACATTGCTGTGTTGTCAACTTTATTTCAACTTTTTATATGCAACATCTACTTCTCCCTCAACTGAACTTGAAGCATATCACTTCTTCATTTTCCGCTTCTACATGCATCACCTCAAATAGGGAAATGTGGGGAAATTCCGACCCTTTGATTCTTTGTTTTAGCTGTTGTATTATTATTATTATTATTATTATTATTATTATTATTATTATTATTATTATTATTATTATTATTATTATTATTATTATTATTATTATTATTATTATTATTATTATTATTATTATTATTATTATTATTATTATTATTATTATTATTATTATTATTATTATTATTATTATTATTATTATTATTATTATTATTATTATTATTATTATTATTATTATTATTATTATTATTATTATTATTATTATTATGTCAGCTCTTGTTGCTGTTCTACTCTGGTCGGAATTGCCCCATGTCCCCCTATTTTAGTTTCTCCTTCGATCAATGTGTTTCCTTGTACACATTAATATAGGAGGCAGGTGGCCCAACAGGTGGGAAAACTTGTCCTTTACGTGCGACTTTCGTATGGCACCGTATCAGGCAGGGCAGGTCAAACTTTTCCTACAAACAACGAACGAAGCAACCTTTTTGATACGGACCAGTTGCCTTGTGGCGATTGGGTTGGTCGCCTGTAGTGCGGTGTACGGTGTGTACATCGGCTATGACAGCTAGCCCTGAAGCATAGAGAAGGAAAATCGCATTTACCTTTAATTCACACTCAAGAACACACAACAATGTGTGAAGGTCTTTCAAGGGATTTTCTAGTTGCTGCTGGCTAACTTGAGCCAAGCACAGTAGAGCTACGGCTGTCAAAGCGAGAAAACGCATGATTCGACTTTCGGTTGCAACGCGACTGAACAAGAGCTTGGAAAATGGAGAGAACTGACCGGTAAGAAGCGTCTGGCGCTTGCAGATTTGAATTTTTCGCTTGAAATTCAGGAGCATGGGATAAATAGTATCCGTTTAACTTACACCCCTTCTTTTCTACAAAATGCGTTTGTAGTAAGTGTACCATTTGTAGAACGTTTTTTCGTCAGTTCCCACATTTATAGGTTAATTTGTCCCCATTATTTTTTTCGCTAAGTTCAATTTTCGTTTGTAGAAACCAGCGATTTTTTTTTGTAGAAGATACGTTTTTCTTCTACAAGTGCTTTGCAGATAGTACGTGTGTGTTCTACAGAGATAACGAAAGTGATAAAAGATGCCATTTTGTGGAAGATATTTTTTGCATGTTTTGTAGAAGACAATCTGTAATTTTCTGTGTTTTCGACGTGGTAAGTGCAGGTTCACAATCACTTCTGATTCAAAGATATTGAATGGTACGTGTTAGCTTTAGCTGTTTATACGCTATTCCTTGTCGTGTTTGCGACTGTTAGCATGTCAGAAACAATTATTATAACCGCTTATTATTATAGCAAAGTTCTTGTGCAAGTACGTTTCAATAATAAGTGAAGCCTAAGCCACCCACAATTCTTAGCGCAACTGTGTTTACAGAGAAGGAAAGGTAGGCGTGTAGGGTAAAGCGGGGTAAAGTAGATCAAGAATGGCGCAGTGTGGTATCATTCATTTTTGATTTTTGTCCTTTCTATATTCTGAAATCACTGTACCGTATTTTTGGGTGTATATCCCCCCATTGTATATCCCCCCCAGTGTATAACCCCCCATTGGCAAAACATAAATTTTGCCCAGTGTATATCCCCCCCTGGTGTATAACCCCCCATGTACTGGAAGGTACCTAGCCTACCTATGTAAGCTGGTCATAAGCTAGCTATAGCTACTCCTGTACCAAGCTACTATGCCTATAAGCTTAGCTGAGCATGTTTTGTACTAGAATAACCCTGTTTTGACCGCAATTATGCCCTAAAACACATACTTTTGGCCTCAAAAACATGCCTCTACACACCTCTCAAAAACATAAATTTTGTCCCATGTATATCCCCCCAGTGTATATCCCCCCCCCAGTGTATAACCCCCATCAGACCTCTCGATTTTTGTGGGGCTATACACCCAAAAATACGGTATCAAGTTTAGACTGTATTTACACTCTTTATCCCTTGTTCTAGAGTGATGTTCTATGGGTAGACAGGGGTAACGAGTTACCCCCTTCATAATCCCAGGCGTCCGCCTGTCCATAGCCACCTGGCAAACCTCGTCCTTATACGGGGTGGAAACAAACCCCGTCTAAAAAACAAACATACCAAAAGCGGTTCACCAAGTGCTACACTTCACCATGTTTGATCTACTTTACCCCACTTTACCCTGCGTGCGTTGCCTACATTTCCTTTCTGTAGAGACACAAAAAGCACCGAAAATGTTTTCCTTAGACGGGGTGGAAAAACACACCCCGTCTATGGATGTGGATTGCCCCATCTACGGACGGGGTTTGCCGGGTGGCTACAGACAGGCAGACGCTGGGGATATTATGAAGGGGGTTAAAGACGGAAGTACAGCGTACCCACTTTTACATATTATTTGCCTCAGTACATGGTGTACATACCCAAAATGCATACAGAATAAATATGAGGTGAAGGTTTCCACCTCCACACATATGTAAGTGTCCAGTTTCACCCCTGCTAACCTAGTGCACGGATGTGTGTTGTGTAGTTGTACTGCACACACTAACAGTATTACGTACTTCTATTGGAATTATGCCACACATTCTGTAAAGATGCTTTGTGGTACTCTACCTACGAATAAGCAGCACACTGCACCATGTTTTATCTACTTTTACCCCACATTACCCAACATGTGTGCATTTTCTTCTCTGTAGACACACCATCCTATATGCTGTATGTGTGTAGTGCATCCATACCAATATATCTATGCATTACGCCAAAACCAAAAGCGGTACACCAAGTGCTACACTGCACCATGTTTGATCTACTTTACCCCACTTTACCCTGCGTGCATTGCGTACATTTCCATTCTGTAAAGACACAAAAAGCACCGAAAATGTTTTTAAACGCCGCCACCTATGTGAATTCACACACACACGCCGAGTGGATCACAATTTGAGGTCTGCGATTTGTCGAAGAACCGGTCCTGCAAAAATAAAACGAAAATGCATTTGTTGAAAATCTTTTGTAGAAGGCGCTTAAATAATATCTACGAAATGACTGGTCCCCTTTTTGTTGCATTTGTAGAAGAAAAATGAACAGAGTGCGTTTGTAGAACTCAAGCAAATTTTGACTTACTATCTACAGGAATTTTGTAGAACTTATTTTTACAACAAATTGTCCTCTACATGGAATTGACAAAATCCATTTGTAGATAACAAAGTGCCTTTGGTCATAAAGGTACCTTTCATAAGTTAAACGGTTATTGCAGGTGTCCGTGAATTAGTACCATTGTTGGAATACTGACTCGTACTATGATGTAGGTAGGGTAGGGTACTATGGGGTGGTAAACTCAGCCATGGGAAAATATTTGGCCGCCAAGGCGCCAAAGTTTCAGGGCCACATACTTTATGTATATCTTAGCAACCAATGGACCGATTATCAATCGATTCCTTGACCTCTTCTAAATGAGCTTTACCGTATGAAATGGTACGTATGACAGGACTCACCCATGCCCGGTCACCATGGAGCGGAGCGGATTCGCCCAGCCCATACGCACAAGAGCTGTCCTCCAGGGACCCAGAGTGCCATGGCTGTGGGAGAGACAACTGGTCAAGCTCAAGAACCAGGACCCACAGGACCAGGCGGGCAGGAGATGGCCTCCGCGAGGTTGCTGTACCAAGACGCCCTGGAGAGGACGCGAGGCACCTACCTACTCACTCATCATCTGGACCAAGCATCTTCAAGCAGCTGGCAGCATCCAGCGAGGATGGGAACACCAGCTGGCTAAAGGATACTGCCCGCCATCCAGAGCACGCAGAAACCGAGCCAGACTAGGATCCATGAAGATCGCTACCCCAAGACCTGGGCGGGCTCAGGCTTAGGCTCAGGCTTAGAACTTGGGTTTAGGCTCAAGCTTAAGCTTAGGATTAGGGAACATAAAGTGCGCACTGATTTTGTAAAATCTCGCAACGAAATGACTAGCAACGAAAGTTCTCACGACCATGTGACCAATTCTGGACTGGCAACGAAATGACCCGCAACGATATGAATGAATGGCAACGAAAGTACTCACGACGAAATGATCAGAGGACGCTGCAACGAAAAGTCCGCAACGAAAAAAAATCGCAACGAAAGTACCCGCAACGAAAGTACTCACGACGCGAAGTGACCGCGGCAACGAAAGGTCCGCAACGAAAGGTCCACAACCAAAAAAGGCAACGAAGTGACCGCGAACCGCAAGTCTGTGAGCAGTTTTCAAATGCTGTTCCAACACTGGAACAGCCCATTGGTTTAGGAACACCTGAAACTTCATAAGTGCCTGGTTGTTCCATTGAAGAGCCAGACAGGGAAGATTATTATTATTCTTCCATTCAATGACTTTTTGATTTTAAAAGTTTGAATTTCCCATTAGAAATGAATTAAGGAATTATTGAAAAAAAAGGAAAAATAGCGAAGTTTCTTTCCCCCGTGCCAATGAAACAACCACAAGCGTAAGGATAAAACAAGCTATGCACGCATTCGTACTGTATGTATGAATGAATTTTTACTGGTCTAATATACAACACAGCAAAAAGGAAAACACCAGCAGCATAGCACGAATACAACTGGATCCACACAGTAGGGAATGCAGAAGTAAGGCCATGCAAGCTTTAAGTGTACACATTGTATGTACAGCTAACAGATACTCCAAGATAAACTCCAAGATAATCTGCAGAAAAGAAATGGTCACAATAATACAACAGTACGATGTAACAGCTAAAACCCATAAACAAGATGCTCTTTCAAGTTAGAATGATTTTCAAGGGACGATTTCAGGATGGTAATTGAGGCACTGTTTCTAATTTTTTCATCCAACTCGTTCCATGTCTTTACTATCCGGTTACTGTAAAAGTATTTTCTCGTATCTAACTTGGCATTTTTGCTCAACAAATTATTACACGTCCCAGCCCTAGTATTGTTTGAATTGATGGCCAAAAAACTTCCATTTCCTATACAAACGATGCCCTTTACAATTTTGTAACAAAAAGTCAAATCATGTACAAGTCTACGATATTCAAGGCTATGCAACCCAAGAAACTTACACTGCATTTTGTACGAATGTGAGACATATGGATACGGATAGTGGTAATTCATGACACGACATCTGGCACACAATCTTTGAACGAAGTGAATTTGAACACGCTCTATTTTACGTATATCTTTATTTTTGTACGGATTCCATACTTGAGTGAAAGATTCTAAAATAGGGCGAACGAAGACACAGTATGCTCTAAGCAGCAAAAAGCAGTCAGTCGTTGAGAACACGCGAAATATTTTGCCAACAGCCTGCAATGCTAGGTTGCTTACATACGTACAGTGGTCAGAAAAAGTAAGTTTACTGGACATTTTCACGCCTAAATCTCGACATAAAAATTCGTGTGCTATTAGGTCACCATTTACACTGTAGTTTTGACACGGATTACGTTTACCAATAGGCAATATGGCACATTTCTTGGACGCTATCTTCATTTGCCACTCGGCAGTCCATGATTCTACCTCCTCAATAGCTAGAGCTAGTGGACTTGGGACGGTGGGATCTGACACTACCTCTGAGAACAATTTTACATCGTCCGCAAATAATTTCGCCCTCACGTCTGGTGGTAAAACATCAATAATGTCGTTCACGTACAATAAAAACAGCAAGGGTCCTAAGACACTACCCTGTATAACTCCACTTGTAACAGGCCTGTATTTGGAGTATGAGCTATTTACAAAAACGCGCTGGGATCTGTGAGATAAAAAGGCTGATATCCATACAAGTAATTGTCCTGAAATTCCGTATTGTCCTAGCTTATACATCAGCTTCTGGTGGCTAACTGAGTCAAAGGCTTTTTGAAAGTCCAAAAACACGACATCAACACATTTTCTATCATCGATTTTGTTTGTCCACACATCAAGACACTCTAGCAGTTGTGTTGTTACGGATTTACGTGACAGAAAACCATGTTGTTCGGCTGAAATTAAGTCATTTGCCAACAGATAATTAGTCATTTCGCTCTTAATAATGCCTTCCAAAACCTTACACAAAACGCACGTCAAACTAATGGGACGGTAATTGAGCACATCAGAACTATCACCTTTCTTGTACAATGGCAACACATCAGCTGTCAACCAAATAGATGGCAGGGTGCCAGTTTCAAAACTTTTTCTATACAGTACACTGAGCGGGTGGCATATGCAACAATCAATGTCGGGCCCCTCTTGCCGCTGGTACAAAAAGTTATCAAGAAGAAGGCGACCCCCGACCCGCCCTTGCTTCCAGATAACAACAGAGTTCATAAACTTTCCACCAAAACCCCACCAACACCACACACCCCCTCCCCCCCCCACTACCCCCCCCCCCCCACCCCTCCACCCCTCTCCTCCAAATTTTTTCTCCCCCCCCAATCCTCCCCTCCCCCCAAATTCCCCCCCCCTCCCCTCCCTCCCCTCCGTCGGCCCTCCGCCCCCCCAAAAACAACACACAAAATCACAGAAAAAAAAACAACCACCCCACCAACAACACCATCACACACAAAAAATCACAGCACCGCCCACAAACGACACAAAAACACAGAGTTCAGACACAACAAACACCAACCACACCCATCCCCACAAACACACACCACACACCCACAACCCCAAAAAAATTTCACAATTCACAAACAACAACACCCTATCCACACCACCACCACCAAAAAACCCACAAACACCAGAAAAAACACAACATACCAAAAAAACAACACAAACACACAAGAGACTCCACACAAAGACAAGCAACCCGCCATACAGAACACAAATATCATCCCACAAAAACAAAAACTCAGATTCCCGCGTTCCAACTAAGGACGGCCAACTAAGCAATTCCCAACTAATGTACTAAACCACGCGTGTTTGTTAGCAGAGCTACACCTGAAAAGAAAAAGAAAAAAAAAAGAAAAGCAAAATAAGAAAACGAATGATAGAGCCAGTAAAAATTTTTGAGAAAAGGAGAAAAAGAACAGTGATTTCGCAAACTCATGAGAAGGAAGTCTCATTTCGCCTTCGTACTTTACTGCTTGTCGTGCTCACTTCTGCGCAACAGAGGCGGAGGAGGATAATTCGCTACTGACATCCGCTTCTCTTTTGCTTGCGGGCGCCAAGCTTCCGCTCACCGCGGCACCGTCGAGGCCTTCGCCGGCTGAATCATCAATTCAAGCGTGAATTCTCCACAGGAATAAACAAACCAGCGCCATCCCGACAACAGCGGCTGCCGTAAGTCAAAGGGCCTACTGCCTCTTTTTACCTCTGTACGTACTGATTGTCGTGCTCATTTCTGCCTAACGGAGGCGGAGGAGGATGATTCACTATGGACATCCGCTTCTTTTTTTGCTTGCAGGCGCCGAGCATCATGCAGCTCACCGCGGAACCATCAAGGCTTTCGCTGGCTGAATCGAGGCTGTCGACGGCTGAACCTTCATTCCTTATTTCGCTGCCATTTTTTCGGAACTGCGCATCATTGCACCACACACCGCAGTCATTGGAGTGAAAGTTCCTGAAAAACGCGCTATGTATGTGCTGCTATCTGTGGATCAACGTTCAAATCGGCAGCGGTTTTCATGCGTCGGCGGCGATGTAGGTATGCTATGCGATTGTTATTTATTTACCTGGATTGTGGGCTGTTGTATGACGGCCAAGAAAAAGCGGCCAAGCGTGCTTTGGGTCATACTAAAAGGCGGACACGGACGTGGACGCTGTAGTAAAAGGTGGACGCGGACGCGGATGCCGTACTAAAAGGCGGACGCATAAAAGGCGGACGCTGTACTAAAATGCGGACGCATAAAAAGCGGACGCCTACTACAAAAGGTATGTCCACATCTGCCATATAAAAAATCAACCTCGGATTATGGTAGACTTTTATTGCAGATATGTAGGTATAGATCGACATGGATCACTTTTAGAGTGAGAGGGGGGGCCGAAAATGAGGGCGCTCGGCTGTGTCCATGACGGTGACGTTAGTAGGGACTAGTTTGGTATTGTCACACTTATACCCACCCAAAATTCTCCCCAGAAACAGACATGAAGTCAACAAAAAACAGGAGACAAGCGAAGTTAGTGGGTTCTGTCGCATACTGAGTGTGAGTGGTAAAAGGACTGCCTTTGTGAAAGAAACGGGCTATACATGACTCAATACACTATGCGGTGGTGGGCCTGACAGTGGTCAGTCAAAGGAATTATGTGAATAGCTGCATGAGTAGACAGAACTAGTTTGTGTGAAGACTGATTCAGTACTTAAGGGGAGCTATTGATTTTTTCCCCCATATAAGGTACTCTAGGAATTTTCCTTGTCGATGAGTACAACTTTCAACTTTCTTTCACCAACACAAGTAAGAGCTGGCAAAACAGGCACATCTGGCAGCATTTTCATATATCTGGAAGGAAACACTATCACATCTGGCAGCACTGTAAACACATTTGGCAACACTGTTGTATATTTGGCATCTGAATTGGCATGGACACACATCAGACATATCAAAGTATTCATTAGCGATCGATTATGGCAGGCCTTTATGAATGCTTCGTTTACTAAACGGCGGACGCAGACGCGTTTTTCTAACAGGCGTCCGATTTTTAAGCGTCCGTCTTTTAGTACAGCGTCCGCCTTTTAGTACAACGTCCGCAGGGCAGACGTGAGCAGCTTTATGGCGACCACGTTCGCGTCCACCTTTTAGTGCAGCGTCCATGTCCGCGTCCGCCTTTTAGTATACCCGCGTTCTTTTGCTTTTCTGCACAGCCATCAGTATTAGTACTCGACGTTATGCCTGCGCACTGGAATGGCTTTGTGCGTAAGCGCAAGTAAGTATATTCCTGGCATGTTTACGTACGTTGAGCGCTGCAGGGTAATGCCGCATTCACATGACAGTCCGCTGTGCTAGGTCCGACATACGTAGGTATGTACATACGTCAGATCCAGATGTAGCACGTCGGATATACAGACATGAAGGATGTACAGAAGTACATCCGTCCTGTCTTGTGAACGTGGCATGAAACTTATCTGAATATGCCCCTTACCCCTTTCATCTCATGCCCATGGCCAACTGAAGTGTTCTCGCCTTTCTGGCATTTGTCGTACGTTTCCACGTGTTTTAACACATACTCCGACCTGGCGTCATTGTTGGCAACAACTTTGTTCATTTGTTGTCGGTTTTGTTGTCTGTTTGACGAACCACAACAAAACAGACAACACCCATATAAAAACGGACAATAAATGAACGAATTGTTGCCAACAATGACGCCAGGTCGGGGTAGGTGTTAAACGTGCTTTCTTGATTGGTTCAGGTTGCGATTCAAGTGGGATCTGGGCGCGCTTCCTCTTTTGAGCTGTTACCAGTCAATTTCTGGTCAAATCTCGACTGAACTGCTCATTTCTGCACTCAAGCCAGTCTCTGTGCTAAGCCATTGGTGAGTTTGCTTGCAACGAGAAGCGTTTGTTGCTGTTTACTGATCTAAACTTTTACAACTGCATAATACAGGGTCGCCTTGTGAGTCGTGCGTGACCACCAAAAGTCTTAGCGTAACTGGTCAATAAGACATAAAGTACGTACATGTCTTGCAGACATTTGGCTCTTCGACATAAGGGAGTATCCCCTCATCCTGGGAGAATCCACGTGTTGACAAGATCACTCAACAATCGCCAAGGAAATAAGAAACAGAAGCAGGAAAGGAAAAGTACAGCCATCAGCAGCAGTAGTTGCCATTTGGCGAACATTGGTATCACCAGAGAAAGAAGAAACAAGTGTCCAGTGACTCTTCCTTGAATAGTAGATATTTATTATTGGGCATTGCATGAAAGACAAGAACATATTGTAATTGCTTGAACAGGTCAGTTGTGCTCATTTATTCGTTGCTGCTGAATTTTTTATGGGCTACGGTCTGGCAAGAACATGTTCATAAATTGAACAGGCCGGCCAGTTGTTGTCCTCATTCATTCATTGCTGCTGAGTTCAGGGTGCCGGGGTAATTTTGGGCCATTACAGCAGACACTGATCCAAGCTTTCACTAAAGTAGAGAGGGATCATTCGGCAGGCATTAAGTATTTTATTTATCTTCAGTTCTAGCAACCGTAGAGCAACGCGGTCAAAAACCCCATGGCTAAACAATACTGTAAACGGGGATATTTTCGGACGGTCTTTTTCGGACAAAGGCTTTATCAACATTTTCGGATGGGGAAATTTTCGGACAGATGCCTGACCTCAATGTGCGTGTACGCACAGCGGCATTGTCTGATGCGTACGTACAGTAGACTTTACGTATGTATGTATGTATCGAGATCGATTTGCTTTCGCTAATTTAGTGGCAACATATGGCTGTATGTGGGCTAGGCACATGCCCAGTACTGTATGGGTGCAACGTAGTACGTACATCACACGCTAATGCATAATGATAAGGGCCGCAGTTTACAGAAAGTCCGAAAATTTCCCCGTTTACAGTAGCCGTATTGACAATAAAAAACCGCTTGCATAGACAGACTTCGGCACCGTTTCCAGGATGGGGGTCTATCAGTGGGGTTATGCTGGAGCAGAAAAGTGGGGGCTGCCACATCCCCAGGGAAAAAATTTTTTCCTGACACCCCCAGAATTTCCAGCATACCCCCAAAATGAAATAGTCTGTAACATACCCCCAAAAAACACCAACATACCCCCAAATTTTATTGAAATGGGGGTATGTTGATGCTAATATGAGGGTATGTTTGGGGTTATGTGAGCAGAAAATCATAGACTGGGGGTACGAGTGGGGGTATGTTGATTTTATTTCTTGGGGGTGTGTTTGGGGTATCATTCACCTTTTCAAAATCTGGGGGACTGCGTGGGGTTATGTGAGGGGGTGGGTGGGGGTGTGCTAAACATACTCCCAGCTGACACCAGGCCGACATCTGTGACTAGAGCATCGCAAAATTCCATTTGTACTGAAATTGTGTGGAGTAGATAATTGGCAGTGCTAAACCATGACGTTCTTGCCCAGTGTTCCATTCTTCACCGATTTTAGTACTGAACAAAATCGGCGATTTCTAAACACAGAGGATACATAGCCAGAAGCAGTCTTTTTGTCAATGCAGTTATATTTAGCCATGGAGTTTTTGACCACTTTGCTCTATGGTTGCTAGAACCAGAGATAAATAATGCCTGCTGAATTATCCCTTTATTCTACTTTAAAGGGGAACTTTGGGCGGAAAGTTAGAGGTAAGCCTGCATATGCATCATTCGATAGAGCATGAGAAATGCTGCAAGACGCACCAAGTCCCATCCCTCTATATTGCATCATTCTTGAGTTACAGGCAAAAACTGATCAGTGAATGGGAAACTCAACCTGAGAGCGTGTAGCTCGCTAACCATTGCACTGATCAGAATACTTTTACTACCACCGTGTGCTCTGTATTGAGTTCTACATTTTTGTTGTATAAAGTTTCGCTGTATCTTAACTGCCTGTAGAATGAGAAGCCAAAAAATGCGTGTCTTTGGGCAGTTTAGCACATTCAAGTTGAGTTTCCTGTTCACTGATCAGTTTTTGCCTATAACTCAAGAACGACGAAACATAGAGGGATGGGACTGGTTGCGTTTTGCAGCATTTTTTATGCTCTATCGAATGATGCATGCAGGCTTATCTCGAACTTCCACCCAAAGTTTCCCCTTAACCGATACTGAATATGCCTGCCAACTCCATTCATTGGTGATCACGCGTGAGCACGAAAAAAAGAAGCTCCATTACTGAAGGTGATCACACGTGAGCACTTCGGTCGACTTTTATGAGCTCAGGTGCTCATAAGTGCTCACGCGTGATCACCTTCAGTACTGGAGGCTTCTTTTTTTCGTGCTCACGCGTGATCACCAATGAATGGAGTTGGCAGGCATATTCAGTATCGGTTAAATGGGTGGATCTGGTGGGAATTTAGTACGGGATGAGCAAATTTCATATTTTTCACTTTTAAGGGGCCTATCTGACATAAAATTTCATCCTCTTTGGAACTAACCCCACATTCTGGAGTCAATTTTTCCTCTGTGAAGTGGCGCTCCAGTTAGAAGATCTGAAAATCGGTCCTGAAATAGGCCTTATCTGCGACGCTTTCATCGGCGCTGCACAAGTTTTGAATTCACTCATGTTCCTATGACGAAAAAAGAGTAAACGTACAGACTATGAGTGAAATCGAAATTGCGTAGCGCGATGATGGTGTTGCAGATAAGGCCGATTTCGGGATTGGAATCTTCTAACTGGGGCGCTGCTTCACAGAGGAAAATTGACTCCAGAATGTGGGATTAGATAGAAAGAGGATGAAATTTTATGTCAAATAGGCCCTTCAAAAGTGAAAAATATGAAATTTGCCCTTCCCATACTAAATTCCTGCCAGATCCCCCCTTTAATTTAAGGGTCGCTATCGACCAACCCAATCGCGTTCTGCAACTCATGACTAGAGATAGATGGAGTGACCCAAATTACCCTGCACTACTATCTAATCCACTCTCACTCCATGATTTAGATTACGTAGTTGCATGAGGGACATAATGTGATCGAGTCCTGAAGCGGTACATAACGTACTGTAATAAAAACGTACTTATTCGCTGCATGACCCGATCACGTGATGTCCCTTGTGCAGCTAATCTCTATCGTGGGATGAGACTGGATCCTGTAGTACATGTACGAAGACATATTTGTACAGCGCTCTTGTTCAGTCACATAATCAACACCTCTTCTTCCTTTTACACCTTCACTTGAGAGAATTATTATTCCTTCACTCATGTCTGAACTTGACATGCAGCATCAAAGTTCGCGGCACTGGAAGAAGCAGATGATAACTCAGCGTTCAGAACTTCACAGCACATCGAAATATTGGCCCAAATTTGCCGCTTGAATTCCTCCCATGATATATCAGACTCTGAAATAGCCAATATTCACAGCTATATGTGACTTGGAAAGCATGTACCTGATGATAGCATGTATGTCAATAGTCGACAGCACACGAGACAATTTACTCGAACCGAGCAAATCTGTATATTATGCTGAAACAGAGGAACCACGAATACGGTCGGACTGTACTTGAATCTGCTAACCAGTCTACCCGTGTGAGTACTTTTGCTCATACCAAGCATCTTCTCATCTGAACGGTACAGTAGCAGCGACCAACTCGCACCTTCTCGCACCTTGCTCGGTACGAGAATGTCACAGCTCGTGTGAACGCGAGTGTGCAAGTGACGAGAAGATGCTCGGTGTGAGTAAAAGTACCCACGAGGTCAGACTGCTTAGCAGGTGGGAGTTCTAGTCGGTCCGTACTCATCGGTTCTTATGTTTCAATACGAAAGATCAATATGCTCGGTACGAGTAAGTTTTCCTGTCTGCTGTCGCCTAATGTTCGATCAGTAGTAGACATCAGACAGGCGAATTTACTTGTACATAGCAACCGCGTTGGTCTTCCATGTTGAAGCATAGCTGTCTAAAGAGGAGTGAAGCAGCCCCAGTGGCTTTGACTTACTATGCTTCAACACGCAAAACCGACGAGCTCGGTGCAGCGAGTAAGTTTACCCTGTCTAATTTCGGCTAGTATCAATCAGGTACATATGTATGTATGTATGTATGTATCCATCAATGGGGCGCTTCAGGCGTGCTTCGAGTTTGGAATGACTTTGTTTTTGAACCGAAACGAACGTCAATAAATCACACACGTCTTCGAAATACTTAGTAGTTGTTCATATGCTCGTTCTGAAAAACGGAGTGAGTTCGGCGCCAGTAGTGGGAGCGTCCCAATATATGCAATTACATACCGTACCATATTTTTGGGTGCGTCCATATTCCACTGACGAGGAATTGACTGGTAGCACTCGAAAGAGAAAGCGCGTTAATACATCGTAAGTGAGTGAAAGTTGGAGGGCAAGTCCTTGTGAAGTAACCCGCGGTAGGTCACGTCCAGATCCGACTTGAATCGCAACCTGAAAAAACAAACATGCCAGGAATATACTTGCGCTGACGCACAAAGCCATTCCAGTGCGCAGGCATAACGTCAAGTACTAATACTGATGGCTGTGCAGAAAAGCAAAAGAACGCGGGTATACTAAAAGGCGGACGCGGACATGGACGCTGCACTAAAAGGTGGACGCGAACGTGGTCGCCATAAAGCTGCTCACGTCTGCCCTGCGGACGTTGTACTAAAAGGCGGACGCTGTACTAAAAGACGGACGCTTAAAAATCGGACGCCTGTTAGAAAAACGCGTCTGCGTCCGCCGTTTAGTAAACGAAGCATTCATAAAGGCCTGCCATAATCGATCGCTAATGAATACTTTGATATATCTGATGTGTGTCCATGCCAATTCAGATGCCAAATATACAACAGTGTTGCCAAATGTGTTTACAGTGCTGCCAGATGTGATAGTGTTTCCTTCCAGATATATGAAAATGCTGCCAGATGTGCCTGTTTTGCCAGCTCTTACTTGTGTTGGTGAAAGAAAGTTGAAAGTTGTACCTACATATCTGCAATAAAAGTCTACCATAATCCGAGGTTGATTTTTTATAAGTAGGCGTCCGCTTTTTATGCGTCCGCATTTTAGTACAGCGTCCGCCTTTTATGCGTCCGCCTTTTAGTACGGCATCCGCGTCCGCGTCCACCTTTTACTACAGCGTCCACGTCCGTGTCCGCCTTTTAGTATGACCCAAAGCACGCTTGGCCGCTTTTTCTTGGCCGTCATACAACAGCCCACAATCCAGGTAAATAAATAACAATCGCATAGCATACCTACATCGCCGCCGACGCATGAAAACCGCTGCCGATTTGAACGTTGATCCACAGATAGCAGCACATACATAGCGCGTTTTTCAGGAACTTTCACTCCAATGACTGCGGTGTGTGGTGCAATGATGCGCAGTTCCGAAAAAATGGCAGCGAAATAAGGAATGAAGGTTCAGCCGTCGACAGCCTCGATTCAGCCAGCGAAAGCCTTGATGGTTCCGCGGTGAGCTGCATGATGCTCGGCGCCTGCAAGCAAAAAAAGAAGCGGATGTCCATAGTGAATCATCCTCCTCCGCCTCCGTTAGGCAGAAATGAGCACGACAATCAGTACGTACAGAGGTAAAAAGAGGCAGTAGGCCCTTTGACTTACGGCAGCCGCTGTTGTCGGGATGGCGCTGGTTTGTTTATTCCTGTGGAGAACTCACGCTTGAATTGATGATTCAGCCGGCGAAGGCCTCGACGGTGCCGCGGTGAGCGGAAGCTTGGCGCCCGCAAGCAAAAGAGAAGCGGATGTCAGTAGCGAATTATCCTCCTCCGCCTCTGTTGCGCAGAAGTGAGCACGACAAGCAGTAAAGTACGAAGGCGAAATGAGACTTCCTTCTCATGAGTTTGCGAAATCACTGTTCTTTTTCTCCTTTTCTCAAAAATTTTTACTGGCTCTATCATTCGTTTTCTTATTTTGCTTTTCTTTTTTCTTTTTCTTTTCAGGTGTAGGTCTGCTAACAAACACGCGTAGTTTAGTACATTAGTTGGGAATTGCTTAGTTGGCCGTCCTTAGTTGGAACGCGGGAATCTGAGAGAACAGTTTTGCCTCGACTACATACAGAGCGCCGGCAGACCGCAATCCCCCAACCCACACCCCCCCAAACCAAAAAACACCCAAAAAAACAATATAAAAACCCCCAAAAACCACCACAAACACAAAACCCACCAACAAAACACAACAACAAAAAAAAAAAAAACACACACACAAACAAAAAAAAAAAAAACTAAACACAAAAAACACACACAAAACCAACCAAAACCCAACCCAAAAACCCACAAACACAAAACACAAAAAAAAAAAACAAAAAACAAAACAAACAAAAAAAAAAAAAACAAAAAAAAAAAAAAAAAAAAAAATTTAAAAAAAAAAAAAAAAAAAAAAAAAAAAAAACAAACAAAAAACCAAAAAAAAAAAAAAAAAAAAAAAAAAAAAAAAAAAAAAAAAAAATTTTTACAGTAAGCTTCTTCTTGTAGTAATTACCTTTTCGTAGTAATTACACAAATTGGTATCCAATCATGTTGTCTAGCAACGTATACCATACTTACCTGTGCATAGCCCCCTATGCATAGCCACATATTGGCAAAACATAAAAAATGACCCATACAATACATAGCCCCATATATATACTGTACAGTACCTGAAGCTATATGTAAGTATATAAGCTGGTCATTAAGCTACCCATAGCCACTCCCACACCAAGCTAAGATGCCTATAAGCCTGCTTGGGGGTGTATTGCTTTGACCTCAATTATTCCCTAAAAGACGTGCTTTTGACCTAAAAAGTATGCCTCTGCGCACCTCTGAACTCTGAAAAACATAAAAAAATGTCCCATGCATAGCCCCCCCCATGCATAGCCCTTCCCTATGCATAGCGCCATAGCCCATATAGGACCTCTCAATTTTTGCATAGCCCCACAGGTAAATACGGTATGTCTAACGACCAGTAAATCTGTTATATCCATAGTAGTACCGGTACTTTCAGTTCGTTTCCATCCAACACCAACTCAATTGGCCTGCAATGAGAAGAGGCAGATGGATGGATGGTTGGTCTCCAGCCATTACTATCTATTGGTTGGTCCCTTGGTACTTACTGTAGTATTTCCCACTGGAGGTGGAAGGTGATGGATTGCTAACGAATTTGTGCATTTCATCAACGGATAGGTACTATAGTCCCTACAATATTCATTGAATATACCTACCTACTTTAATGTCAATAACATATCGTGCACTTGCACGTCCACAATATGTACAGTTAGCATAATACCGGGTGTTTACTCGAATATGTCACCTCAAAAGTGCCCATAACTTCTGCATTAAGAGACGTTTTCTGTAGCGGTTGCATAGTACGTGGAAGGGGGGTACTTTTTGTGAATTGAGATAATATGCCTATCGGATTCCCCATCAAAAACTGCATATGTTGGTGAAGTTTTAGGAAAAAATTTGTTCAGGCATCATCGAGATATTGATGGGTCAAGGTGGGCAGGTCGCATTTTTGCCGTTTTTCAACGTTTTTAGCCATATTTCAGCAATCGCAGGGCTTAGAGGGCTACAATTTGGCAAGCGGAAAGATCCCATAGGGACCCAAGTCTGGACCAATTTTGTGCCCAATCGGCCACCTGTGTGGCGAGATATAGCGTCACAAAGTGCATTTCTATATATTTCGCACCTGTTGCAAATTTAGTTTTTTGAATACCACGGCGCGAATACATGCCCTGCACGGGGTAAAATTTTGACAGAAAGTAGAGAAGGGTTAGGCCTAAAAACTTTAGTACTACCGCAAAAAATCTCTATAATAAGAATTGGGACTACAGTCCTCATGAATAGTGAAAAATGCAGCAAAAATTTTCCCGCCTTTTTTATTTTTCAAGATAAATGAGCAATACCACTGAAACTTTTTCCTCGTAAGTAGCTTATCTTATGTAGAATTTGATGTAGATTTCAAAAATAAAATCGTTTTCTCCAAAAAATTTAACCCCTAGCATATAATTTTGCAAAAGTAGTATATTTTTGAGAATTCTTGGGTAAGGGTTAAATTTTTTAGGAAAATCAATTTTATTTTTGAAATCTACATCAAATTTTACATAAGATAGGCTACTTATGAGGAAAAAGTTTCAGTGGTATTGCTCATTTATCTTGAAAAATAAAAAGGCGGGAAAATTTTTGCTGCATTTTTCACTATTCATGAGGACTGTAGTCCCAATTCTTATTATAGAGACTTTTTGCGGTAGTACTAAAGTTTTTAGGCCTAACCCTTCTCTACTTTCTGTCAAAATTTTACCCCGTGCAGGGCATGTACTCGCGCCGTGGTATTCAAAAAACTAAATTTGCAACAGGTGCGAAATATATAGAAATGCACTTTGTGACGCTATATCTCACCACACAGGTGGCCGATTGGGCTCAAAATTGGTCCAGACTTGGGTCCCTATGGGATGTATGTGAGTACCAAATTGTGGCCCTCTAAGCCTTTCGGTTTACTGAAATATGGCTAAAAACGTTGAAAAACGGCAAAAATGCAACCTGCCCACCTTGACCCATCAATATCTCGATGATGCCTGAACAAATTTTTTCCTAAAACTTCATCAACATATGCAGTTTTTGATGGGGAATCCGATAGGCATATTATCTCGATTCACAAAAAGTACCCCCCTTCCGCCTTTACTACAGGCTACTCTCAATCCTTACAGAAAACGTCTCTTAATACACGGATTTCAACCAAAATTTTTTTATTAGAATCCTGAGAATTTAGGAAACAAGCTTGCAAAATTTCATTAGTGTGTCTAAAGTACGAAGTGAATTACGAAGCCTCAAACTTTGGGTTCAAAATTGGAAGTGGAGTGAAAACTGAAAAGCGCTCGATTTTTGAAGTCCACATGGAAAGAGGTGTGCTGTTCCGCTCTATTCAAGCATCCTTTCGGATCTTTTGCAGCTTCCACTGGCAAAAACGTATAAAAGGAGCATTGCCATCATCGCTCTGAGTCTGAGTGAACATGCTTGAAAAGGAATCTTCTCCAGAGTTTTGGAGACGGCTGCACAAGCGCTGGAGAACGGAGATGGACACATCAAAAAATAGGACCTGAAAAGGCGTCGGTTGTTACTGCATTAATAGTGAATGTACAGTACTGAAATTTTGCATGCTTGTTTCCTAAATTCTCAGAATTCTAATAAAAAATTTTGGTTGAAATCCGTGCATTAATGCAGAAGTATGGGCACTTTTGAGGTGACATATTCGAGTAAACACCCGGTATACAGTAGGTGACCTGAAATCGAACTCGACAAAAAACCTTAAATTTTTGAGAACCTAAACTTGAACTCAGGCTCATAAAAAAATTAGAATTAAAAGGGTCAATTAAGGTTTATATACAGTACTAAGTTCAATAAGATTCATCGAGGTTCATTCGTGTACCTATTGAAGTGTTGTAAGAAAAACATATCTGCCCTTTAGCTAATCCTTGAAGTCAGAGAGGTCAAATTGGCACCTTGGGCATACAAAAGTGATGAAAAAGTTGACAAAAGTGAGTGAACAAAGTCCATGGATCGTGATTCCAGACGAGCCGAATGGGTTTGAAGACGTCTATGTGCAAAGTACAGTACGGCGCTTGCGTGGACGGTACTTCCACATCCATCACAACAGACACCTAAATAAATGGCGCCAAATTATGGTCCACTTATTTAGTTGGTGTCTACGCTTTCGCCATACTTTATACAGAGACGTATACCGCTGTGTAGGTTCGCTAATACAGACGTCTACAAACCCATTCGGCTCGTCTGAAATCACGATTCGGAGAACGATAGTGAATGTTGCTTGGCTTGTGTTCGCTTGTTGAATGATTTTTGGTACACCGATCATCGTGAGATTTGCTTAGTTTGTGGTAAAAGTTGAAGGTTTGATTGAATGCTTCAACCAGCAATATTCATTGATCAATAATTTACTGACAATTCACTGTAGATCTCGTGCCACCTAGAGTATCTTCCAAAACCAACACAATATATTTAGTTATCCCGGTCTCCTATCCGCCCAGCGAGAGTTGTCAGTCTGGATAAGCTATTGCCCGCGCTGTACCAACACATTAGAAGTTACAGGGTGTTTTCTATACGATTATGATTGCCAATTTCAACGGTTACCCTCCAGGGTTCGGACAAGAAGGACCCAAAAAATTAAAAGGACCCAAATTAAAAATAAAGGACCAAAATAAGGCAGTCCATTACTATACATGAGCAGTTTATTGCAGGCATTCAGCATGCGCCTATGGTGCTTATCATGCGACGCAAGCAGAAAAATGTGAAACAAGAGATGTTTTTATCTGCGAGTGAAGCGAGCAGAAGCTTTTCGCAAATTTGACTTTATATTTTAGCCAAAAGCATAAAATTTGAGTTTCACATCATTTCGAGCATCAAATAAAATTCAAGTACAATCTGAGTATCTCGAGTATTTCGAGTATGTGCGAGCAGACTGAATTGCTGATGATGATTAGCTAGCTACTAGGCTTATAGAAATACTAGCTCATATAACCGTGGCTACATCTATCTAGCTCATGATCAGCTTACATACAATGCAGGCAGGTTCAGGTACCCTACAGTACATCGGGTTATACCCAGGGATACTACTGGAGGAGGGATTAGCCCAACATAATGTATCAATGGGAGAAGTGTGGTCTGCGAGCGGAGCGAGCAGAAAATTTTTGCAATTTGAGCCAAAAGATGTGCTAAAATTCCACCCAAAAAAATTTATAAAGGACCGACATGGAAATAAAGGACTTTTAAAGGACTTAAAGTACCTAAGGTGAAAAAAAGGACCTCTAAAGGACTTAAAGGATTTAAAGGACCTGTCCGAACCCTGCCCTGCACCGATTTTGCTCAAACTTTGCTCAAATATATTCCCGAGCGTACCATTTACTTGAAAAATTTCGAGTTGAAATGCTGCACTGGTAGTGAGAATTATCCCCGAGCTTTTTCAACCCACTTTTTAACCTGTTGCAATTTGCAATAAAAATGATAGGAGAACCCTGCATATATATAAGCGAATGATTTTCTATTTTTTGCAGCACAGGTAAACGACCAAACACAATCACAATCCTAGCTGGCGGATTATACAATATGATCAAACATGGTCGCCTAAAACCTAAAACACGCAACTTTACTTTTGCTCATTTCCTTTCTGCTTAGAATCAGCACTTAGAATATAGGCTCGGACAGCGGAAAAATTTAGGCGAAGGTTACTCATTTATGTTGTAATGCTGATCCCAGAATAATAACGCCACGCAGAACTGAGTTCAATCTAAAATCACCGAGCGCCGAAAAGAAAACTGCGCCGCGTAACCTTCGCGTAGCCCGAATAACCCCGCAGCACCCTCCGCCTATATCATCGTACGTATATGTCGTAGCTGGTTCTCAAATTGAGCAAGATTTCAAATCTTGCTAGCTGGATTTTGAATTGCGAAACCAGCTAGCTGGAAATAGAATTCGGTTTCCAGCTAGCTGGTAGTGAAATTTTTGAACGGTGTATTTTTTATCGACACCTTTAGAGAGTTACGCAAGATAATGTGTGAGATCAGTTGGTCATAATGACCCTACAACTACAAGTACATTAGAGCAAAGGGGAGCCCTAAAGTTGAATGACTAATTACCATCTACCAAGGAAGTTGAGATGAAACTCTTAATAGTTTGGCAACGTCAAAATTCTTTTGGGTGAAGAAGAAGCTGTCATGCCATGTAAACATGAACATGGCAACTACTATCAAAAGCTAGTTCACAACCTGTGGTCTGTTGTGGCTGCTAAAAGTTCATTGTGGAACATAAATCGTCTTGCATAAAATCGAAAAAAACACATGTCTGTCCATGCTTATTGTACTCCTTTTCTGGATAAGAGGTGTACACGCAACTGTGCACATCACGCATAAGATATACCAAACTGTCTGTGGCCAGACTATAGCTGACAAGAATTTCACTCAATAAAACGTCTACCAGTCTGAAACGCCCTAATATAGGCTACTCTTAAATGCACTCTGCAAATGCACCAGCATGTTTGTCACTCAAACAAGTGTTCATGTGTTGAAATGACACTCATTATTAATGCCCTTCTTATTGGATGAGTTCAAAAAATATCTTTATACCATACAAAGGAATGCCAATTTGCTGAGTGTCAAAAAATATTACACAAAAACGAGATATATTCGAAGATTTCGTTTCCAGCTAGCTCTTGGGCAAATCTTCGAAGGATTTTGAAACAAGCTAGCTGGAGATCGAATTCTAAAACCAGCTAGCAAGATTTGAAATCTTGCTCCATTTGAGAACCAGCTACGACATATACAGAGTGTCTCAAAATAAACCGAACACTTTTCCGTGCATTTAACTCTGGAACCACACGTTAGAATTTTATGCGGTTTCTTGTATTTAGTAGCCAAGGCTTCAACTTAGATGTATACAAAATTTCAGCAACTTGGTCCACGTACTTCAGAAATTACGACCGTTTGAATCTCGAAGCTCAAAATCGACTTATTTTCTTTAGTATGGCGAAAAATTACGGTCCTATTTCTCGAGATACCTTGTTCCATGCGTTTGCTATGCTGCCACTGGGGATAATGCATGAGATACACATTTCCTAGCATTTTGGGACGTCTTTTTTCATTACGAGACTAATTTTATTTTAGACTATGCTCAGGAGGCCCTTAAATCCTCCACTACCAGTTCGAAAAACTCTCTTTTTTGACCGCCGGAGAAAGGATGTGTTTGAGCAGCTTTCACTGGGCATATGAAGCTAAAATTTTGTACACATCTAAGTTGAAGCCTTGGCTACTAAACACAAAAAAACGCATGCAAATCTAACGTGTGCTTCCAGAGTTATATGCGCGGAAAAGTGTTCGGTTTATTATGAGACACCCTGTATACTGTACACACAAATACTACTACAGTACTAGTATCACACAAAGTCCACTTTCCACACATCTGTGTCTAGCTCCAGGTGGCTCTTCAGCCCGCCCACGGCCCCAGAGACGGAGGAGGGCGGGGGAGGCGCGTTAAAGGAGGAGGCGGGCGGCAGATAAAGCGGCTGTCGAGTGCGACCCGCCGTCACCATCAGGCCCACGGCTGCGGCGCCGGACGGGTAGGGCGGCGGCAGCGGCGGGCGACAGCGCAGCGACGACGTCTTGCCGGACACGTGCGGAGTGACCTTGCGACGGAACTGCTCTCCCTGCTCGCCGCCCACCGCCACCAAGGACACGTGCTGCTGTTCCGCAGACGAGGACGCGGAGGACGGCTGGAGACCGTAATGTCCGAGGGCGTTGCGCTCCGTGAACAGCGGATCCGCCGCCTCCGCCGGCGTTAACTCCTCCCGAAGGCCGCCGCCGCCGAACAGCGCCTCCGCCTGCTCCCCCGTAGGCACCACGCAGTCCTCCAGCTGCAGGTCCACGATCTCCACCGCCGTAGAGAAGGAGGCGCCGGAGGTGTCGTCGCTCAACAGTGTGCGATTCGAGGCGGCGGTTGTTAAAGCTGAGGCGGAAGAGGAAGGCCTAGTTTGTTGCTGCAGAAAGTCCGGCAGTTCGCAGAGCAACGGCGAAGTTCCGCGCTGGTCGTCCAGTCGACTCGCTTGAGCTCGCGTCAGTAACACTGCCAGGTCTGCAAAAGAACAACCGCTTGTCTAATCTACGCAACAGGTGTCGTGTTCTCGGTATACGAGTATATCAGTATATGAGCTGCCCCTATATCAGTCACGGTCCCCTTCCTCGCCTCGCCATTATACTTTTGTCCTGGGCGTTCCGTTCCTGCAAGTCTCTGGCGTGACCCGCGATAGTCTGTCTCCTATTGGCAGCATCCGGTCCGGTTTCGGACGCAGCTGCAGCAGACAACGGGGTGGCCGAAGAAGGAGGATTCCAGGCGCCGAGCGACTTGCGATGAGGAGCAGAAGGCAGCGGCGGCATCATCTGCTGCGACGACGTGGCTGCTTGCGCCGCCTTGTTACTCGAGCTGCTGCCTGCTCGCGTCACAAACTTGAGCATCCCCGACAATCCACCGCCGCCGCCGCCACCAGAGGAGGCAGTAGACTGCTCCGGACTTGAGATCTGCACAATATTACACATACCACATGTCCTCTACACGGCCTTGGCGAAAGAAGGATACTGTTTTCGTTGCGCGACCCTACAACAAACTGGCCAATGAGAAGAGATCGGCATGGAGCTCATGTCGTTTTGCGTACAATAGAAAGACAAGTGCGAATTGCTATCGAATTATTTCATAGCGAACTTTTCCTAGTCAGACAATAGACGGCCTGCTTTTCAAGCTCGATCCTGACCGATGTCGTCAACAGCCCCTGCCCGATCTCACCCCCATGGATCATCGTGAGCTCTGAGCGTCTACCTTGAGCTCTGAGGTTCCCTCCGCCAGCTTCCTATCCGCGCCGGCGCCGTCTTTGGCCTTTCTGCGCTTCCTCGGCAGCTCCGCGATGCCGATGGCCATCAGTCCCCTTCCCTCTCCGTCAGCTTCCTTGCCCTGCAGCGGCCTTGCAGCACCCATCACAGACGATGAACAGGCCGGCGTGGTCGTCTTCAGCTGCAGCTCTTGGAACACCACGGCACCGCACTCGCTGCCCTCTGCGGAAGCGAAGGAGGGCGTGGAGGAGGAGGAGGAGGAGCTGAACGAGCCCGTCCCCGTACCCGAGGCGGCGCTTTGCACTTTCCGCAACAGCTGCGCCGACGTCACGCCGCCAACGCAGGAAGAGCCGCTGCCCTGCTCCGCGTGCACCCACGCTAAAAACACCCCAAACGAAAGCGTACGTCGTAGAAGACAGTAACGAGGATGAACAAAACTGTATTGTTTCGGACCAGGGAAAAAAGGACTGGGCCATCAACTTGTTATGTACATGGATGGGAGCTACCTGTACGTATCTAAACAGCACTATTAGCCTACTGTACACATACAGTGCATGCTTACTGTACATAGAGCAGCATAATCTACTTGTAGTGACCTTTGAACTCCTGTTCGGAGAGAACGAGGAGTTTGCGGGCGTCCGCTCGTCGTATGGAGGCGGAGTTGGGGAGGACTTCGGTGGAGTCGGCGAAACAGATGACCACCTGATCCAGATTCAGTCCGTAGCGCTCCAACACCGGACGCAGCACCAGACCCGCCGCGTGCTCAGAACGCGCCCGAATCGCCACCAGTCTACAAACGCACACTCTAGCCCCTATGTACATATACATGATAGAGCACAGGAATACATAGGTATGTATGTAGGACGGCAGAATAGCAGAATAAATGATTCCGTCCTACTTTTTATGCTCGGTAGGAGGTTGGCGAGCGACAGAGGAGGAGGAGGGGTGACTGTTCTCCTGCTGCTGCTGACACAGTCTGAGGGGCAGCTCCAGCTTGAACATCACCGACGTCTCCAGTCGAATGAGCCGCTGGGCCAGCGTGCGATGCGCCACCCCCGTGAAGTCCACCTTGCTCCCCGTGTTCTGGTCCACTAGATCAGTACTGGCCGCGTTAAACCCGTGCTCCTTCGCCAACTGCACCAGCCACTCCCGCACCGTCAGATTCTGAAACACACACCTCCGAATTACTCAACAACCTACTCACGTACTACTTGTTTCATCCGGTTCTTCAGTGTGTTGAAGAGCGCTTCTCTGGAAATGCACCTTAGGTACCTTTTTATGGTCCAGCAGCCATTTTCTAAACATATTGGGACTTCCGCATTACATTGCTGACCAGTTTGCAATTTAACCCCTCCTGTATGCTGAGATACGGCTGCTGGTAGGCCCAATTTTCTCCCCACTTGCCCGCCACTTTTTTCAAAAATTCTTAACATCATTCTACTCCATTTTCTTTGCAGATTTCGGTTTGGGGCGTGCCCCTTCGATATTTTGATGAAAACACCATAAAAATTGACGAAAATGATCAAATTAGCCAAAATTACCGCGTTTTGGACTACCGTATTTACCTGTGCATAGCCCCATATGCAAAAATTGAGAGGTCCTATATGGGGCTATGCATAGGGGGGGGGCTATGCATAGGGGGGGGCTATGCATGGGACATTTTTTATGTTTTTCAGAGGTGCGCAGAGGCATACTTTTTAGGTCAAAAGCACGTGTTTTAGGGCATAATTGAGGTCAAAACAGGGTTATTCTAGTACAATACACCCCCAAGCAGGCTTATAGGTATCTTAGCTTGGTGTGGGAGTGGATATGGGTACCTTATGACCAGCTTATGTAGGTAAGTTCAGGTACTGTACAGTACTGTACAGTACATATGGGGCTATGCATAGGGGGGGGGGGCTATGCATGGGTCATTTTTTATGTTTTGCCAATATGGGGCTATGCATAGGGGGGGGGGGGGCTATGCATAGGGGGGGCTATGCACAGGTAAATACGGTATATCACGCCATATTCATCAAAATATCGAAGGGGCATGCCCGAAACCGAAATCTGCAAAGAAAATGGAGTAGAATGATGGTAAGAACTTTTGAAAAAAGTGGCGGGCAAGTGGGGGGAAAATTGGGCCTACCAGCAGCCGTATCTCAGCATACAGGAGGGGTTAAATTGCAAACTGGTCAGCAATGTAATGCAGAAGGCTCAATATGTTTGGAAAATGGCTGCTGGACCATAAAAAGGTACCTAAGGTGCATTTCCAGAGAAGCGCTCTTCAACACACTGAAGAACAGGATGAAACAAGTAGTACCTATATAGCAAGACGCCCATACAATATAGAAACGAGGAATACCCCTTGGTTGACAAGTACTGCATCAACCCGCCGCATAGTTCCTTTAGTCAGGGCACTCGGTATACCTTAGGCAGAGTGATGGTGGTCCGATTGCCGTTGGGTAGGATGACAACGCAGCGGGCTGGCTCCTCTTCCTCCACCTCCTCCTCGCCTACCGTCTTAACACCCTCCATAGCCACTTCGTCCTTCATCTCCGACGAAGGCGGGAGTTTACGCTGCGACTGCGACGACTGCGCGGAGCCACCGCCAGCCGCCTTAACCCCAGCACTGGCAGCGCCAACGGTGGATGAGGAAGAGTAGAACTGAAACACAGGACGGCAACGTGTGCAGGGTACATTATACACGCGCACACATGACGCTTTAAGACTAAGTTAACCCATATCCAAATTTGACCGTCACATTTATCGCAGGATGATCCACGCCTTCGTCCCGACGACCATACAAAAACAAAACTAAGACGTCCGTAAATCCGTCCGTCTAGCGGTACTGCAACTACGTACACTAGCAACTAGAATTACGTATGCACTACAACTATGCCAAAGTTAGGCAAGTACTGGTCTACGCATGTACAGTACATACATAGGTTTATACTGGACGTAGTTCACAGTTCACACTTATCACAACGTAGTACAGATACGATACGTACACGATACTCAGTGCTGCTCAAGTACCTACCCACTACTTGCGTATATGAAGACTAGCAGATATAAGATCACGTCACGATTCTATGATGCGTCTACTTCACGGACGTATGCATGTGCATATTATAAGCGCATCGGCCACGCAAGACTCGCAGTGTTTCCTGGCATCACACGTCCCTGTTTCGATGAAGTTGACAGACCCACTTGCACTCTCTTCCTTCCCGCTACGATCACAGCATGATGAGGACACACACAGTCGTTATACGAATACGTAATTACATAAGGCTTACGCAGCCGTCGTACAAAGAAAAAATTCGCAACGGGAGTCACACGAATATGTACGTAAACATAAGGCTTACGTTTAGCCGTCGCAGAAAGAAAAAATTCGCAACGGGTGGCACAACAACAAGGAAACAGAAATTGAGATAGACAGCAAGCAGAGAGCTAAACAAAAAGTACTATACCATGAACAAGTACTACGCTAAATTTTAACTAGTGCATGTGTACGTGCACACAAAATGCACGTACTACGAAATTACGCACACGAGGTATCGTATCTCGTATCTATCCCTATCTATGTAGAAACTGCCGACGCAGATACTATGTACTACCTACACATACAGTGCACATGTGTTCAACGCTACCGATACAAGTCACATACGTGCGGAACAACAACGATCGGCAGTGACGTAGAGCTAGGGGAGTGAGGTAGTACATAGGTACGGTACGATGCAGAACAAACAAAGGTCACATGACATGACAGCCGACGGAGCTCACGTACACAGACAAGGACGCGCGTATTCCGGCCGAGTGGAAAGCCGAAGGCGGAGGCGGATGCAGGGATGGCAGCCTCCCGCGATTCCACAGCCGCTTCTATCAGCTGGAAAACAACTGCAAACACGCCTCCTACTACATCTTTTTAGTGCTGCCTACAAGTAGAAAGTGTGAGCAGGCTACTAGCCCAGATGCGTAATTACAAACCACTTATGGATGTTTGTCCTCCACATACCGTATTTTTGGGAGTATAGCCCCGGGCTACACAAAATTGAGAGGTCAAACGGGGGTTATACACTGGGGATATTATTTTTTATTATTTTATTTCTATTTTTTATTATATACAATGGGGGGGGAATAAATATGGGACAAAATTTATGTTTGTGAGAGGTGTGTAGAGGCATGATTTTGAAGTCTGTGTTTTTGGGCAGAATTGCGGTTAAAACTTGCGGTTATTCTAAGACATGCTCAGCTATGGCTAAGCTTATAGGCATAGTAGCTTGGTGTAGGACTAGCTATAGCTAGTTTATGACCAACTTACATAGGTAGGTCAGGTACCTTACAGTACATGGGGTTATACACCAGGGGGTTATACCCTGGTGGGGGTTACCCATTGGCAAAATTTATATGCACTGATATACAATGGGGATATTATACAGTACACCCAAAAATACGGTACTACACTTTTCCCCTATAAATGTACAAGCGAAATGTGCAGCACGAGTAATGCCCCATTGTCAAGTATCTTTGGCCAGACTTCACTAATAATATCCCACTCAAACCACTCTTTTGATGATGCACTGCTAAGCTAATTCTAAACTGTACGTACCTGCGAACGTAATGTACAACTAACCTAGCCAAGAACATACAGTTTGCCTGTGCAAACGCATACAGAGATAGTGGTTCAGTTCCGAAAGACTACACAAGGATACTCCACGTCCACACATACAAGCAAAAGAATCGACTACCTACCCATTTATTAGTACCAACATAGTACATAGCATACTAAAAGTGTTCTTACTACTCAATCATAGAGTAATTCTCATGACAGTACTTGAAGAACATCATATCAGCGAGCCAAAGGCATACAGGCGTTGTCATAACGCATCCCGAGAAGCATATTACATGAGAAGCATGTTCAACCAGTTACAGAGCTCTCGGCTACAAGTAGCCGCTCTGCCCGCAAAAAAGCAGTGTACAGCTCAACTGCTGTACATACATACTGAATGAATACTGGCCAACTGGTTCACATCTGAGACGATGATTTTCGGGGTGAGTGGAAGACATAAACATAAAGATTAAGACGCTGGCTAAGAGCGGAGACTTACCTCGGGTGGCATGGACATCTGTTTGCTGGCCTTCCAGCCGTCCTTCTTCTTCGTCCCGCCCACGCTCAGGCGGGTGTCCGCCGAGTCGGCCGAGGTAGACGGCGCCGACTTCTTCCCTTCCTGAGCCGCCTGCTGCTGCTGCTGTTTCTGCTGCTGCTGCTGCTTCTGCTTGCGACTCGCGAAGCGCACCTTCCACGGCAGAAGCAGCGACTTGCGCTTGCCGGCGCCCTGCTTCTGCTCCTCTCGATTCTCCTCCGATTCCGCCGCCGCTTGAGAGGAGCAGGACGGCGCTGCTTTCATCGCCTCGCGTCTCTTCTGAGCGAAATCCGACTTCAGAAAGCGCGGCCAACAGTCGTACTTCATCAAGTGAAAGATCTGCACATAATTGCATCTCATCTGTTCACTCCTCATCCTCATCCCAATAGCTCAACCTCAACTCTCAACGCCAGTCACACAACAATATTCTTCGACAATGTCCTTCTTTACGTATGAAGAAAAAGGTACAATACATCGTACTTGTTATGATGAGGATAGTGTGGGATGAAAAGGGCAAACACTTATGTTGTGTGCCCTCGTATGCTTAGAAGTGATAGAGACCGTCTCAGAAATCTTCCCAAGACAGTAACCTACATTACATACTGTAAGTATGTGCATTCTGTACAGCTACATACTACCTGATATTGCGGCGGATCGAAGAGGTTGGGCGGGAAGTTTCCGACTTTGGCGGCCTCAGCGATCACGTGACTCACGCGACTGTCCACATTCACCGGCTCCAGGCATCCCTCAGCGAAATGCGCCTCGAATAGGCGACGACCCACCTCCTGCTGCTGAAGAAACAGCCGTGCATTCCTAACTATGTACAGGGTGTCTCATAATAAACCGTCCACCTTCCCGTGCATGTAACTCTGGAACCACACCATAGATTTTAATGCGGTTTTTTTGTATTTTGTAGGCAAGGCTTCAACTAAGATGTGTATAAAATTTTAGCTTCCTAGGCCCAGTGGAAGCTGCTCAAACATCTTTTTCCTCCAGCGGTCAAAAACAAGGTTTTTCGAACTGGTAGTGCCGATTTAGGGGTAATTTTGTGCATGAGTAATAATAAAATTAGCCTCGTAATGAAGAAAGATGTCCCAAAATGCTAGGAAATGTGTACCTCATGCATTATCCCTCAGTGCCAGCATAGGAAACGCATGAAACAGGGTATCTTGAAAAACTAAAACCGATATTTTCTCCATAGTAAAGGAAAACGTCGATTTTTTAGCTTCGAGATTCAAACCGTCGCAGTCTCCGAAGTATGTGAACCACATAGTTGAAATTTTGTATACTTACTTGTTGAAGCCTTGGCTGCAAAATACGAAAAAGCGCATAAAAATCTAAGATGTGGTTCCAGAGTTACATGCATGGAAAGGTGGACGGTTTATTATGAGACACTCTGTACAGTACGTACACCGACCGTTGACAAAACTCGTGTGTATTCTTACGTACGTACGTACATGTTCAGGCGGACTCGCTTCCCTGAACGCTTCCACAGCCAACCAGAACGTCAGATTCTCGCCGCAGTACTGGTGTCGCAAAAATTCCTGTAAGAACAACAGGCCAAACTATTATTAGGTTTCGCATCAGTACCATGTTACCTTCACACTAAAGCAGGCTACGGTTCGTTCAGCTCGGACTCTACAGTGCAAGGCGCCATTTCGCGTTAACACCACCGAATCTACTCCGCATTGATAACGAACGGTTGCGCAACCGTGGTCTTCCGACATGTGAGAGTTGTAGTTGTGTAACTGTGGTCAAACAACAGAATTTATGCACGCAACTGCTTATGTTGCGCAACTCCCATGTTTCAGTTGACCACGGCTGCGCAACCGTTCGCCAGCAATGAGAAACGTAGGAAAGGACAGGCACTTTCTCCACACTCACCTGAAAGTATTTTCTTTCCTGTGGATCCGTCAACATTTGGTCAAATTCCGGCATAGAAGGGCACTTGGTCGGCGCCGTCATCTCCGTCGCTGCTCCCTCGCAAGCGTCTGGCGCAGGAATCGAACTCTGCTGCGCCTCCTGCAGGCAAGCTACCACTGAGCCACCGTCGCCACCACCGCCAGCCCCACTTCCAACAGCCTTAATGCCGCGGAATGAAGAAGTAGGAGGAGCAGGCAGACTGTCAAAGGCGGAGGAGGCGTAGCGACCAGTTGAGCTGTTCTTCGCATTCGAGTCTACCTGAAACAATCGTGCGATTAAGCAGGCTAGACACAAACGACACAGATCGAATAATATTTACAAAATTGGCCCAAAAATATATAATGAAAGTACACTAGGTAGGTACAAACAAACAAAGAATAGGTGTATAGCAAAGCACCTGCAGTTGGAGGGGACGAGAGAAAAACTGTGGTGGCATGGAATGCAACATTTCGCACTGCAGCTCGGATAGCTACGTAGAGTACATACTGTACATACAGTATGTAGGCAAGTGCTATAGCTTGACGCTCAGTCCGACGAGAAAACTTCTGAGATACTTCAAGCAGACGCTCCCATACGCTCACAAGTCTTACTATTGTATATTAGCCCGTGTACACAGCCTCACAGCGAAGGGAAAGCGAAAAGAATAAGATTCAGCGGCATATCTCAAGTTAAATTACCACAACAGTGTTATTCAATTAACGATGCATGGCCAACATGAACGCAAACGTCAATCCCTGCAGCTCCCGGTGCGCTAATTCAAGACTCTAAATCAAATAACCGGAGGCGGTATCTACCTACCTGTACCTTACATCAGCTAAAAAAGGCCGATTTTCTAGAAGAGACCCCCGTGAATACCTACCTATGTCCATATCAAGAGAACAAGAAACCCTGTGCTTTTCTTAGTACTGATAAAATTAGCGCGATAGAATGGAAAATATACAGTTAGGCCCAGGGCACCTGTAACGCCAAATAATGTACGAGTCAGATCAGCAGAATACGCTCAGCAGGGAACAAAATAATAAAAAATGGCACACGAAAGAGAGCTTGAAAACACATACACATCCAGTAGCGAAGGTCTCACAGGGAAGACCTCACATCCTGGATCCGCACATTCTGTCTGTGTCCAACTGGAGGTGTAAAGGCCATGGGTTCGTGTATTGTGGTTTCGTGCAGTCTTTGAATCCGACGCGAACTGCTCGAAATACGACTCCAGCAGCACGATACAGACAGCCACCGAATCTAGAGCCGTAAAAAAGCTACTATTAACTCAAAGAAGAGCCGAGTCCAGCAGGCAAAAGGAAAAAGCAGCGCAACAGAGTAGTACATACATATGTGTCGGCCGCCGGATGGATAAAGCCGAAGTCTCGATGATCATAGGCAGCAAAGAAGGCAGAGTAGAAGCTGTAGAGCTACAGCTTGCAGGCAGCCTCTCTAAATTGCATTTGAGCCGGCGAAAAAGCGGAGTAATCAGTGCTGCTCGTCCCTCCTCCTCCTACTACTCGTCATTCGGTGTCGTCTCATGTACGTACACGCATGCGCAGTGTAGGCTACTGTAAGCAGACAGAGAAGCTGCAACTCTTTTCACAGCAACTGACTTCTTTCTCCCTTCCTTCCCTCCATGTAATATCGTGCTGCCTCAGTCGTCCTTCATTGATGAACCAGCACAGCGACAACCGCAGCTGCTGATACCAATCAACGTACGTACGTACACTTCACTCCAGCACGGAAAAGCGAGTGCAAACGATGACTACGAGACTCTTCATTTCCAAGCGCCGGCAACGGAAAAGGCAAAGTATGCACTATTGTATTGGAACATCAAAGCGTCGAGTTTACCCAGACTCCTATAGTACACTTGAATATTCTTCCTTGGAGCCAGGAGGGTGCATTTCGAAGCTTGGATGTTTATGCTTCAATCTGAAAGGCCGAAAGTGACGGCGGCTGTTGCATGAAATGAGTGGACCACCAATTGTACGTACAGTACCGTACCTCGCGATGGCTCACAACAAAACAAGACCAAATCATGAATACGAATGCGTACGACACAAATGTAAAATCTAGAATGCCAATTGTGTCACGCAAACCAAACAGAAGATCGACGAAAGGGAACAGGACAGAAAGGAGTAGCATCACTCAAGTGCCAGACAGACCTAGATAACGGCACTCGCGAAATAGCGTGGCGGACACCAAGGAAACGAAAAGCATGGGTCGTACTGTGCTGACCGTCTGGTAAGGCTGCTACAAAAGATTACTTATCATCATACTTATCTGAGCCAATTACATGCAGCCTGCCTTGTCGAAGCAGAGATTGATGCAGTATGTCCTGCTCAATGTATTACTACCACCAGTGGCCCGTTACAGCTTCGCAGTAAAATCCTTTTGCAGATCTGGCAACCCTTTTGCAAATCTGGCAACCCTTTTGCAGATCTGGCATCCCTATTTTAGATCGTGATCTGTCAACTCAACTTATTATGCATCTGGAAACCACTTTGGGCAGTTGGCAAAAAGTTGCATATCTGGCAACCCTATCGCAGAGAGTTGGCAACCCTATAGCAGATCTGGCAACCGTTTTTCCGCATAGATCTGACAACCATTTTGTGCATCTGGCAGCCATTTTGCATAGCATCAGGCAAAAGTGGTGCATGTGGCAACCGTATTGCTGGTCTGGCAACCCTTTTGCGCATTTAGCAATCTGGCAACCCTTTTGCAGATCTGGCAACCCTTTAGCGCATCTCGCGTTTTAGTCTCGTGTGCACTTTCGGGCGTGACCATTTGCAAACGCAGGCTTGAAAACCTGCGTCGTTTGGTTTCTGCGACATTTAGTACTGAAATATCGATTTTCGATCGATTATTGGTCAGATCAGATCAAAAATCGCAGACTTTTCTGGCGTTCTCGGGCCATAAGCTCTCGAAAGAGTCCTGAATGGATGCTGTAGCTGCAAAACTGAGTGAGTTATGAGTGAATCTGCGCGCTTTTAGTACTAAAATATCGATTATCGATCGATTATTGGTGATCGGCTAATCAGATCAAAAATCGAAGACCTTCTTGCCACCCTTGGGCATATAAGCTTTCGAATGAGCCATTGGCGAACGCTGTAGCTGCAAAACTGAGCGAGTCTATAGCATTGCACACACAGACAGACACACACACACACACACAGACATCAGCCCTATTTGTTAGTAGATATTTTCGCTAAGATCGTTTCTGAGCGAATGCTGGGTCGATTCAGTTCGAACACGTTTGAAGATGATACATTACTACATGCATACTAGTCAGTAACTAACTACCATGTCCACAAGTCGCCTACCTACGAAAGATATGTACAACGCCTAGGCGGTTTTTAACTTAGCGAACTACATACGACACTCCTGATACGACGTAGCCTACTAAAAAATTACAGTTATTTTGCACCAGGATCGGAGCAGCTTCTGCTTCATCCTAGGAAAAAACTATGAAAATTTGCACAGACATTCCACTGACTTGACTACACCACATACATAATATAGGCCTACAATGAATAAAAATATGTAAATCAGAGGAACGACAGCTATGAAGAACAAAGATAGATTGCTTCAAGTAGGTCAGAAGGAAGACAGAAAGAAGAGGTCGACAACTGCTGCAAAAACAAGCAGCTACAAGCTTATTTTCACGGAAACGCATAGGAAACAGAACAGGGGCTAACAACAAGGATAAAGCAAGCGAACACACAGCTCTAACACTGCTGCTGTCATCTTATGAGCAAGCAGATATTGCCGATAGATATCATATGATATATCCTCTCCTACTTTAACCTTTCCACATACGTACATAGGTGGTACACATACCATACAGTAAGTAGTAACTATTTGCCGTACATAATATTAGTAGAGACAAGCTTCACGGCATGGAGCGGCCTTGTAGGAACACGAAGGAAGGCGCCGCTCTCTGATAACCACGTGTATTTATATAAAGCGAAGTGAGCTAACGCATAAAAGCAGCTTCTCTGTCTCTCCTCGGCTTCCCTTTGCGTCTGCTTGCTGTTGAACCTGTGCTAATACGTCAGCTAAGTAATAGGAAAGAAAGCAGTGTAGCTAGCTAGCCGCATCAGCGCGAGAGACAACCAAAGCAGGGAGAATAAGTAAGGGGGTGGGGAAGGAAGAGCAAGCAAGCAAAGCACGTTAAGCTCCCTAGTACAAAACAACACTACTCCATGCACAAAGTCCATGTATTGTACGTACACGTATGCACTGTACGTACACACCAGTACATGCACATAGAATCGAACACAATGTAAAGAAAAGAGCAGAGCAGAAGCTCAGTACATGCACTCGTCGAAAGCAGACAGGCAAGGCTCTCTTTGAATGACGGAAAAGAAGACCATACACAATTCATCGTAGCGTAAAGCTAGGCCATACTATAGTACTGTAACGGCTCGTGTATTACCCACTCTCTCGTACAATGAATAAACCTTCTCGGCCAGAACTTCCACTGCGGAGCTACGGCGAGTACGAAAGTTGATCGTGGCGGCTTCAAATAAACTCAAAAATGGCCCAAAAATGCGTCTCCCACCCAAACTAAAAGAATATGCTTGATACGGCCGCATAATTTCTTGACAACGCAGGGAGGTGTGCACATATCACTACAGTACGTGAGTAGAAAAAAGCAAAGCTGCAGGGAATACGCCCAGCTTTACGGCGCCTCGCTTCGACCTAATAGCAGCAAAGCAATAGCAGGCAACAGCTTCGTCATCAACCAGCACCAAGTTTATACTTCCAGCAGCTCGTGTCATGCTACCACAACTGTTATTTATAACTGTGACCGCTGCTCCTTCTACGCAGCACTTGCGTTGCTATTCCAGGGTCGGGTGTCAAACAATTAGCAAAAAGTTCACCCAGGTTTCAATAGCAAAGTTGGGCTGATGATGAATCTATCTTTTTCGTTCTGAAACAAAAAGGGCAGCCAAGTGCAACCAACTCGCAGCGGCTCGTGACAACGCATATCGTCAATACATCCAAAGTTACATGTATGTACAGTGATGCATATGCACCATGCCGCTGCCTGTCACACGCAGCTGCAGTGCGTGTACATACGTACGTACGTGTGAAAATATTGACTGAGACAAGCGCTGTCACAACCAAGTATGCACTGGCACCGTATGTCATACAATAGGTTGTGTTGTACGACCATCAAGCGGGTATACGTAACTGTACATATCATTACGTACAGTGAACAAGCAAGTTAAAGCACAACGGAATGCACTGTGTACCGTACCCATAAGGACAGTGCAGATAATTTGGAGTCTTAATGTTTACGTACATCGCGTGCGAGTGAATCCTAAAAAGAAATGCCAATAAAATGATAGTCGAGCGGCGTGAACTTTTCGTCTATTACAATATTCATCGGCATAGTACATAAACAAGTTCCGCAGGCAGAGTGCTAATTTCGATTAAAAATATCATGAACGAATTAGCTGCTTCAATAGCAAATGTGACACGGTTTGCGTGACAGGAGATACCAGGTACCAAGAATTCATAAGTCATCATCAAGCCTACACCTTTGGCCAGACGCGCTAAGCTCCTGGATGGTCGCGACCGTTCAGGAGATTAGCATTAGCGCAACTGACCAATAATCTGATCACTAGAGTTCGCTTAGTAATGGACTTCAATTGTCGTTTTGCGTAAAAATAAATAAAAAATGCGAATTTATGTCCATGTTTCACGTACTCTTATTCTTATACTGCGCAGCACGGGCTAACTTCCAGCGAACTCTTTTTGACCAGACTATAATAACAGGTTCTCGTTCATTCGAATCGTTGAAATACCATATTCTTATGAATTCTTGACAGATCCATATTTGAAATTCGCAAACCTCAGTCGATATTTATCAGATTGCACCTACGCATGCGTACACGGAAAATTCTTCACCTCTACAGTACCTTATGTATAGAAAGAGTACAGGGAAAGTGTGCGTTAACACAATGAGCGGCTGAGCAGGACTTCTTTCGCACCATCTAACAAAAGTATGTATGGATAGAGTGCATGAGAGTTCCAAATGAACAGGAAAAGACGTAATGATACCGCATCAGACAAGCCCAAGTTACTTGTACAGAGATCGTCGTCTTGCGTGTTGAAGCTTAGGGAGCCGATAAATAGGGTTGATCATCAAGCATTCGTCGTTAGATCCTATGCTTCAACATGCTCGACAAGAGTACAAGCGGTCTGTCTGCTCCATAACGTCAAACATATTACCAAATCTGGCGTTGTCCTCTTAAACAGCTGCTTTGATCCACCAGCTGATAATAAAGCAGCCTTGGAAGAATCAGCGGCCGTGTCCACCTTGCCAGAAGTTCCGCTTGTGGCGGCTGAAGCAGAGGATTGCATTTCGCCCAACAGAGTGTGGTGTCCGCCGTTGTTTCGCGTGCGCAGAGGAATCGAGTCGCGCCTCTTCTCTGCCACTACCACCGTTGCGGAGGTGGACGCAAGGGGGCCATCGCAACGAGGTGCAGCTGCAGCTGCGGCGGAGAAGTCCGTGGATCGCGCCTCGAAGCGTTCGCTCCACACCGATTCCGCTGATGCCTTCTTCTCTTTCTGCAAATAAGACAATCTCGTCAAATCTTTACAGCTATTAAAGGCAAGGGGTCCCCTAACACCGACTTTCGAATTTTGAGTTCAAACCAATTTTATCATAAACTATATTTTTATTCGAGTCTTTTGCAAAAAACCGCTTTCAAAATTCCTATCCGTTCCCGAGTTATTCTATGATAAAAATCGATAAATTTTAGTCGATTGAAGCGGTGTCCTCGGGAACCAGTAAGTAAGGTAGTGTAAGCTACCGTACTGGTTCCCAAATCCGTCTTCAGTACTAAAATTTATCGATTTTATCATCGAATAACTCGGGAACGGATGGGATGGATAGGAATTTTGAAAAGCGGTTTTTGCAAAAGACTCGAATAAAAATATAGATTATGATAAAATTGGTTTGAACTCAAAATTCGAAAGTCGGTGTTAGGAGACCCCTTGCCTTTAAGGGAGGATGTTTTTCACGCGAAACCCCGCCCGCAACACACTTGCATTTTCCTCCTGGCTGCTACATCCTACGTATTTGCATCGATCATGCATGATCCACCTACACAAATGATGCGCGATGTCACCATTACCTTAGAAGGCGAATAGCTGTGCGGGTAGCTTGCAAATCCTAGCGGCATCAGCTTATAGTAACATACGCGGCGAGCGAGTCACTGTGCTTTCGGAAAACTGGGGGACACAAATTAGATTACAATCAAGTCATAACTCCACCAAACGGCAGCGCAGTGCAACAGAACAGCAGTATTGGTCTTTCCTGAGCCATAGAGAAGCCGGAGTCAGCAAAGCCAATTTCAGCTTTATCCGATATCCTAATGTCACCATTTATCCATCCACGGCACAAAAAAGTAGTAGCACAAGGATTTCCTACAGCCATGGAAAATTCTGCCACCGAAAGACACTCTTGTATAACAAACATTTTCATTTTATATGTTATTATTGACGGTAAGAGCAGGTAGTAGGGCCACAAGGGCTGAAAAAGGAAGATACGAAATCTGTTTATGCTGGTCCGCAAATCTCAGGCGCGAAGAGCGAAAAGAGACGTTTGCTAGATCCGTCCGCACGAGATTATTATACACGACGTATGCACCAATAATATGGATTGAAGGATGACTTTTGGCCCGCAACAATCCCATATAGCCCAACTTTCAGTTCAAGAAAGGAGCCCACACAGACACAGAGAGAAGCGATGACAAAGTGAATAAGGAGAGAGGATGAGAAGAGACGGCCAAAAATTCTTCTGACATGAGGACCAAATTTCGACATACTACCTACGTATGCGTACAGTAGGACAACATACGTACAATACATAGGTAGGCAGGTACGACGTACGTATGTACACAACATAGATACCGAGAGCGAACAACACGTCGACTTAACGCTCCGTTGCGCGAACTCACACCTTTTCTTGCTCAGTTTGTGCTATGTAAATCTAGATATGTACATACGTATGCACATCATACGAACGTCCACGCTTAGGACAGAAACCAGAGGATGAAGACAAACAGCCGGGCCCTGTCACCACCAATTGTGTCCAAAGTTTCCGAAAATCGCCAGCACTCAGGGCGAAGAGCCGTGGACACTTGAAATTCCGACAGGACGTCAACGATAAAAGACACATAAAGAAACATACTGTACTGCAGCCTTTCCGCCTTGTCCAAAGAATACAGAAAATCCTGAGGATGTGTGTGCAAAAAAAAGACGCGGGTGGTCACTTCACAATCTCCGACATAAGTGGGTACAACACATAGAAACCCTTACGCTTTGCGACTGACAATAGGATAAATAAGACTACCCATGAGCAAACTACGCAGTACGCACCAAATTGAAAACTTTCAATTCTGTTCAACGTTGGCATAAAAGGATCTAAAGAGCGAAATTTGGGTAATTTTCGATCAAATACTACGCTACCGTCTGAACTGAACCGATTGCCACCTGATCAAATCTAATCTCTATGACGCAGTAATCCTCACTGCCCAAGATTGTACCTGTCTCAACTATTTTTACAGGATAAACATCACTTCTTTTAGTGCTGTGACGATGGCAAACCACACTACACAAAATCCAAGTGTCAGCTTCACAAAAAACGAAGCAAACCCGGCCACAGTACTATACACTACTGACACCTGTCCTCCAAATACGATAGTGACAGGTCCAAGTGTACCAGTTGTTTCATGGGCATCCGAAGACAAGAACAAAATTTCAAGCCTATTATTCGTCCAGAACATACTAACACAAAGGCACGCCCTCACTTCCACTCCCAAACAGGACTGTCGCAGAGATAACATCTGACGGTGAAAAACTCTCTGCTGTCAAACTTCAACGCAGATGACTAGGGCCTTTGCAATAATTGTTGCGCACAAAGCAGAGCAGAGCATGTTGCACCCATTCTACATCCTAACCTTCTTGCGCCGAAAACTTTTCCCACCAGTTGCCCTATCCTGATGACCATCCAAGCAATAAGACACCAAATTTTGGCCCGCAATCATCGGCTTCTTTTCTCGAGTACAAGCCGTGGTCGAGTTCTGCATCCGTCGCCCCGTTAGTAGGCGACTACTGCTGGTCCTTGCGAAAGACTTTCCATTTCCGCCGCGGTTGTATTTTCGACAACCGATGCCAGTTCCGCCACCTCCCCTGCTATTCGTCCATGCAGCTACCTCCTCGTGGACAGTAGCCAGTGTGGAAGAGGCGCTTCTGTTTCTGGTCGTCACCACGCGTCCGTTTGCAGCGTAGTAGCTGTGGTTGAGCAGCTTCTTCTGAAACGGGACGCGCAGAGTTGCGTCCATCAGGAGGGAGGAGGTGGAAGCTGCTCCAGTGCCGCCGCCATCTTTCCCGTCAAAATGCGGCCATGAAGATGGCGCCTGTTCCAGCAGCAACAGAGAGCACAAAGAACCGGAAATACGGCGTTTCCACTGCGACAGAAGCGAGGACGACGTGGTCATTTTGATTGGACCTTCTCACAGGGGGTACTGTCGAGCCCATCCAAAGCGAAAGTGCGAATTAAGAAGGATCATACAGCAAGACGGCACTCTATTTGGTAGCGAACACTTTTCGCGAATCAGAACTGGAAAAAGCGAAGCGCCCATTGTCAACTCAGGAGAGATTGCAAATTCAAAAACCCGACACCGACCATGATAGAGAAGAGATTCTCATCATCATGGTTGAAGAAAAGACCATGGATAAAAGAAGGACGACGATGATGTACGTAGTGACATTGACAAAGAAAGAAAGACAGGGTTATAAGGCCCGCTCACTCTTCTTTTCACTGCAATACGCTAGTACTAGAGTACCTACTACACACAAGTGATCCATCCATTCATTTGTCCACGGGAGGTGTACGTACGTAGTACGAAACATACATTCAGAGATTACAGGTAGGATGCGCAGGTATTTTGAAATCTTCCCTTCAATGGTAGCGTTACTTGACGCTGAGTCGCAGATAAAATAGAGTCAGCAACGAAATACATACTCGGACCCCTTTGTCATCTTCCACCTAAAATACCTATGTACGTACCTCCACACCTACAGATCTGCCATATTACTGGTTTGTGCGGTGACATTTTACGACCCTCAGTTGCACTCGTGCAATACAAAGAATTTCCAAAATCTATCTTTTAGTCCCCCCTCCCCCGCCCCGCTACTACCTACACGCATGACAAAGGAACCCTCATGGGACACGTGTGAAAGATATGCGCCACAAAGTTCGCTATTAGCTTTTTACGGTTTTGACAATAGCTAATGTACGCTACGTACCGTTTCGTCGCGGTATGTGTTAACATATGTCCACTCTCTAGTGCACCAACTAACTACGTACCGTAGTATTGTACGCATTCATGTAGAGTAGCCTCGAGAAAATAGTAGACGGAGGAGAGGCGTTTATTTTCTCTGGTCACTCCTTTGGGCTGGGCTACGGCTACGGGTGCTCAAACAGAGATGACCAACGCTTTATCGATCCGCCCGCCGGTCTACTACTGTCTCGCAGCTACTCTACGTACGCATAATACTTATGCATCATACATACCTGAACCACATTATTCGGCTCCGCCTTGGGGCATTCATGAATTAGCGCCTCAACAGTAGTCGTCGTCGTCGCGCGCATCTTTGCTTTTCTGTCCTCCTCCTCCCCCCTTTCCTCATCCGTGGTGCGCCAGGACACCAGCGGTTCCTCAAAAGTCACTCTTAAAGCCGTCGACGCCCCCTTCTTCTTGAATGCCGCATCCCCATTATTCTTCGTGTTCCCTCTCCTGCAGGGCGATGCAGGCTCCGCTACCGGGTGTTTCTTTGTGAACTGCGGTGGCAGCTCTCCGTCATCTCTGCCGCCTATGCCGCTATCGCTGGCGCTGCTCAGGTAGTGGCGAGGCGCCGGCTGGCTGTTTTGCGTCGACGACGCCAGGGGTCGCTGCTGCTGCTGCTGTTGTCGTTGAGCCACCACGGCTCTTCTCGCGTAGGCCAAGGCGTGGAGGACGGGCGTGCTGATGTAGGGGAACTCGAGACAGAAGCCGGTGTCCGGGTCTCGGGAGCAGCGCATACCGAAGCGCTTGGCGTAGTCGTGATGAAAGGAGTGCAGGTGCAGCTGAGGGTCCGCGCTGAACACGTGACACACGGCCAATGAAGAGGCGTCGACGCCGCGCCACCACTTGGACGACGACGACGACGACGATGCTTTCTGATTGGAGGCCGGGGAAGTGTTGCTGTTATCCGCTAGGGGGTGGGGGCGTTCGTCTTGCGGATGAATGGTGCAGAGGCCGAAGAACTGCTTGTTTTCGTTACAGGTGGCCGAGAATGCGATGCGAGATATCAGCAAGCGATGCGTCATCTGACCGCGCGAATTCGTAACCACCACCTTCACAAGCAAACAAGAAAAGACATTCTCTGCCTGTTGTGGTTTACGTATACGTGTAGGTTTAGGCAAGCAAATGAAAACATGAGTTATGCAAGCACGCGTGCACGTGCATCAACTACACACTAGGGTACAGTCTGGCCAGAGAGAGTTCGCTATGGAACTCAAGTCGTCTCCGTAGTTTGCATGTACTTCTGCAGAATAGTGAGTTCACGAAGCACGGAGAGAAATCCGCATGCACTTATGATTCTATTTTACGCAACACGACTTGAGCTCCATAGCGAACTCTTAGTGGACACTCTATCCACCATATGCAGTAAGGCTATTGGGTTGGTCGATGGCGACCCCGCGGTATTTAGTGAAACTTTGGATCGGTGTCTGCGGGGTCGTCGACCTTGTTCAATCACCTGGAAGCGTCAAAGGAGCGAGTGAAAAGAAGAATTTACAACAAATGACGTCGAGGACCTCACAGGCACCGATCCAAACTTTCACTAAATGCCGCGGGGTCGCCATCGACCAACCCAATTTCCTTACTGCATATGGTGGATAGTAGGTGTATGAATAGCACAGAAACAGAACACATACATACATACATTACTGCGTACTGTGTGTGCATGCATACCTGATCCGCGTACACTTGAAATAGGACGGTTCTCGCCTTGGCTTTCTGCGCTTTCAGACTTTCAAGTGCGCTGCGAATCACGTGTCGCTTCGGCAGTTGCAAATGTGGTACAGGCACAGCGCCGATGTAGACGACAACCGCTTGAAACAACAAATCTTCTTCCTCCTCCTCCTCCTCCTCCTCTTCTTCCTCCTCTCTTCTTCCTCGTCTCAGCTTTTGTTTGCTTGCGACTAATGAGGAGGAATCGTTGGAGGTATTCGTGGTGTTTGTGGTTCCGCTGGTGGTGGAAATCTCCGGTGGCGGCGGGGTACTTTCGTCGTCCGAGCTCACAGGTTCCACTTCCTCCTCCTCCTCGTCGGAACTGTGCGAAGAATTTGCATGAGCCAGCATGGAAGCGCCCATCAGAGCCGCCGGATTTGCATTCTGTTTACTACTCAGTTTATTTCGGCTGGCGGCGGCATCTGCGCGCAAAAAGTCCGGCTCGCTCAGGCTCCGGTTCATGCCGCCGCCGCCGCTTTTCGAGAAGATGCGACGCTGGACGGATGTCGTCGCCGCGGAATTTTGGGGCGCCCTATTTCCGCCGCCACTTCGGCGTTTTTTCGGCGCCCGGAACGCGAGCGGCAGCGAGGAGTTTTCGGGGAAAGTCGCGCCGGAACTGCCGTAATAGTAGTTGGAGGAGGACGGCCAAGCCTTTCCCGCTCCGCTTTGGCCGCTCTTTTTCGCGCCGCTTCGCTGCTGCTGCTTTTTCAACAGCTTCCCGCCGCCACAGCTCTGCAAGTTTTCCAGTGAGAAATTTGAATTGGCGCCAAATTCTGCCATGGCCGTCTGAACAGTTTGCTGCTGGCGCCTCAGAGAGCCGACGTGGAGCCGGTTGACGGCGCCCAGTTTCTGCTGGCGCCAAATCGGCGAATCGCTGTCGATCGAACTTTGGTCCGTATTTGTGCAATCGCCATCCACTGGCCGCCGTTCCGAAAATCGCATCCTTTCCTCCTGGTTGCGTTCGATTTCATTCAATGTGCCAACTGGAGTTGGTCCGTCACTTTTCTGGTTATCCACGGAAGATTGTTTGTCCCTCAAAGCTCCAGCGGCTAAGCAGGAAGAGGAAGCCACTGTCAGCGTTAGCTTGGAGCCTGCGTCTCCTACTAGCTTAACGATATCCGCGTGCGCCTTCCTCATCACGCACACACCATCAACTGCCACCAGTTGGTCACCAACCTGGAGACCCTGCACTTCTGCCACTCCTCCAGCGTGCACATTACTAAGATAGCAGCCGGCATGTTGGGCACCATTGGAAGCGAGGGTAAATCCAAAACCTTTCATGCCTCGTCGAAGGTTGACAGTCCTCTGCTGAGTTCGCGTTTGCTGCTCTGCTGTCATTATAATATGAAAGTTTTCTTTAGGATTTCCAACTGAGCCAGAAATTCACCAACAGAGCAGGATCAATCGGAAGAAGGTAAAGTGGTGAAATCGTAGGGTTGCCGTATGTCTGCACCTGTAGAAGTAGACGACACAGTGAAATACACGATTTTCTTCAAACTCATTGCGCACTGCTGGGCGAAAGTTTTCACAATATAAATTGCAAAAAAATATCGGGAATCGCAAAGGAGAGATAGGAGCACATGCATTCAATACATACATATCCACATACTCTGAGTGAATGTGAACGTCACACAGAGCCAGGATACAATAGAACATGATAGAAGAGATTGAGGAAAGAAACAGGTGATACCAAATTTTGCGGCAATTTTTTCGGGAACATGGACAATCCCTTTTGGCCTGAGTCACCTGAAGGCCCCACTTTTACAGCATTCAGAACCACCCAGAAAATGGGGGGCATTTAGAGTCAAACTTCAAAGGATCCAAACAGAACAAAGATCCTCTCCAGTAGTTTGCCCTGTCAGTTAGAGAACTGCAGCGTATTGCGGTCACGTAGGGAAAACTTATGTCGCCCAATAAAAGTTTTCTCAAGTTCAATCGGGTATGGATTTGTTTCGCCCACCTTTGATTAGCCAAATTGGCTGTGCTCTGAAAGAATTCTGCCCCCATCTGGAAGGCAGGCAGTTCAACGTTTGGTTGGCGCAAACACTTCGACCTCACACCTTTACATCATTTATTGTTCAGAAAAGTGGGGTTGGTGCCCGTTTCTACCAAGAATTTGGGTTGAATTTCTGCAAGGACACTTGACAAAAGATAATTGGACCCGTCGACTGCCTACATGGGGCATGAATCTCGCCAAAGCGCCCATCATTTTTCTACGGAGAGGACAATTTATATTGTAGTATGTGGAATTACTCTGAGTTGGGCCTTGCACAAGAAAAAATATTTTCAAGAAAACTATTTCAGACGAGTTGACACATAACAACAACATGGCATGCTGGAAACGCTCTCCAACCCAAACAACCTTGTTGTAGATTGCATAGAATACGTAGTGTAGTAACAACTCGGAATTGTACTGGCAGCATGTGAGATCGCCAACTGTGTCTAAAACGGAAAGGCGTTTACAACAGTCAACATGAGACAGGAAGAAATAACCCTGCTGACAAAACTTTGATGATTGATGGAATCATGTTTTGTTTTGGCACAAAGATGAATGCAGTCCTAATTGAACAAAGCAAAACAGATACATATATACTGTACATAGATCCAGTGAGGATGGTGCTTGGTTCAGCAACGAGTTCAACAAGCACCAGCAACAATGATTTTCGCAGTGTCTTATTCTTGGTGAATTGATTTCAGTAAAACGCCCATAAGTGAGGCTGTGGCAACTCACATCGGAGGTGCATACGGTTCAGCATAAACATACACAAAAGAAGTTTTGAGAATTTTAATTCAGGTTAAAGCCAGCGACGTGACCAGCCTACTGTAAAACTCAAAAATAAGGTACATCCGAAATGAGGGGGCGCCTGATATTTAGGGAAAACAACGTTGTTTGCATTGTTATTATCATGTACAGGATGTCCCAGAAAATATGCTCAAATTAGGAAGGAATTTTTTTGCTGATTTTCATCAAGGGACGTTCGTTATTTTTTGTGTTTTACAGTTTCAGTCCCTCACCGTCTTGCGTCCTATACTCCCATTGCACTGTTGATTTGTTTTCGAGGGGTCTGTCTTCAGGGAGAATAGGGTCTTTTGAATTTTTCAAGAGTCCCCTTGCTTATGAGAGCAAAATGTAGGCGGAAAGGACAAGCAAATTCCTTGAAGTCAAGAGCAGTCAGAGCTGACCTCGCGTGAACGCGCGTTAGGAATCCACTGCTTCTACTTTACTGGTTGATCACAGTAGTACCTCTGTCAATGCCAATAGCCCCGACAGACGCGAAGCTTTTCACATCCGAAAATTTGAAAAAGGGTCAACATCTCATCACAAAGGAGAATGCTAGCTTGGACGTATGTAGAAGGTTCGCATTCAAATATTAGGTTCAATAATTCAACGTGACCACAAGTGTACGCAAGACATTTTGAGACAAAGTGAAGAATACGGAACGGCGGAAAAGCACAAACGTTGCGAACCCAAACCAAACTTCCAAATCAAGTAGTTTCACCAAAAGTTGCAGCCGGCCACCATCCAAGTGGTTGTTTGTCGCAAAACTTGACAATTTTCACGCGAGAACTACCTAAAAATTGCGTCGTCTCGAACTTGCGACACCTTTCAGAACTCTACCAGAGAAGTTCATTGACGACATGGATCGAAAGGCGACCAGCCAAAACGAGCGACAAATCCCTTTCAACCAGAGCAGAGAGAGAGCTCAGCAAAAGGTATAGCACAGCGAAAAGAGGGCAAAGCTCTCTCACTCAACCTCACTCCAGCGAACACTATGACTATGAGGAAAGAGGATTTATGAAGGAAAAGAACCAAATAACACAGGAGCAGGCGCATACATACATACAGCCTGTACATAGCTGAGGCGAAGAGGCACGGTCCTTCCTCGACGCCAAAGTTTTGTTTGTGGCCGACCTACCAGCCACCACTTGTGATGCGCGGGGTGTTGAGCAGATTGGTCGCACCGATATAAACCGTCAGCGCAGTGCCTGCAATGGAAGAAGGAAGATGCAGTACGTAGGATAGGAATAGGACGAAAGATGTGAATGAATCGAGGAAATACAGGGTGTCTCACGTAGACCTCCCTAATGATCGAGCCTTATAACTTCCGTACTACAGTAGATATCAAGCTGAAATTTTGTCCCCAGAAACCCAAGAAATTACCATACTTTGTGACAAAATTTGAGCCAGATAGTCCCACAGCGAACGAAATTACAGGCTTAGAAATTTTGGACCCTGTTTTATCATTTTCCGCACTGAGCATGGTTTTGAGATTAGAATCTTCTGCTCAGCATGGTCAAGAAGCTTATCCAACATGGCAATGTGGTGGAACAACAAAGGCTGAACGTCATCACAGTCCGGAACACAAAGGATTCAAAAATACAGGCGATTTACCGCCCATAACAGCATTCAAGTAGCTGTCGCGGTCAATAGTGGCACCACTGATTTCAAAATGTTGAAAAACGTGGTCGCAAATTTGCAAGCTCGTAATTTAATCCCTAGTTGACCTATCCGGCTCAAATTTTGCCACAAAGTATGGTATATTCTTGGGTTTCTGGGGACAAAATTTCAACTCGATACCTATTGTAATATGGAAGTTATAAGGCTGAGTCATTAGGGAGGTCTACGTGAGACACCCTTTAGTAGTGAGGGGCGAGGGAAATTGCGACACACCACAAGCGGCAAGGCCGTCGCGTCCCTTCTTTGTTCACGTTCAGGGTAAGGGAAAACGCGCATGCACGACTCACGAGACAAGACTGGACAGCGAAAATATGCGACAACGGGTGTCGTTTCTTCCTCACTCCTTCGGCGTCCAACACCGACGGCTATGAACTACTAGCCGAATACGTGAAGAAAGGGAACCGTCCGTTAGGACAGACAGATATCGCATCGCACGTCCCCGTGGAAAAAGGGAAAGAAGAAGGGGGAGGTGGAGCCAGGGTGAGGAGACAAGTGACCAATGTCCGAGCTAATATTGTCGCCAGCAGGTCATTGAATGATGGGTAAACAAAAGGTGAGCGAAACGGACATCAGCACAGCAAGCAAGCAGCAGGTTTGTTTGCCCCAGAATGGACAATCAATCGAAACAGCACGTTCAGGCAGTGAGATCAAAGGCAATCTTAATGTGGCGGTTGGACATGAAGCAGCAATCTGTCCGTCCTTATTTGATCTGTTGTTTTTTGGTGTCCCCATTGGGAATTACTGTAGCATGGTAGTATTTGACGAGCAAATTTTTGACAAGCACGCGGCGGCAAGGCAGATACTATCTGTATAAATTGTTTGTAGACTACGTTGTAGAGCGCTTCTCTGGAAATGCACCTTAGGCACCTTTTTTATGGTCCAGCAGCCGTTTTCCAAACATATTGAGCCTTCCGCATTACGTTTGCTGACCAGTATAAAATTTAACCCCTCCTGTATGCTGAGATATGGCCGCTGGTTAGGCCAAATTTGCCCCTTTTGTGCCAGCCACTTCTTGCAAAAGTTCTTCACATCATTCTACTCCATTTTCTTCGCTGATTTCGGTTTGGGGCATGCCCCTTCGATATCTTGATGAATACACCACAAAAATTGACCAAAATGATCAAATTTGCTAAAATTACCTCTTTTTGGTCTATATCATGCCATATTAATCAAAATATCGGAGGGGCATGCCCCAAACCGAAAGCAGGGGAAAAAATGGAGCAGAATGATGTGAAGAACTGTTGAAAAAAGTGGCTTATGTCTGTCTACCGCACCGTTGTTGGCATAGTAGTATACGTGTACGTGTACGTTGCGAATAACCATGGTTTAGTTGGGGTAACACGTACACAGTACACACACACTGACTTGACTATGTATGTAGCCACACAGCACTAGTCTCACCCTAGCGTTTGCTCAATTACTGGAAGCTGTGAGCTGTCCTCGATTTCAGACTAATAATTATGCTGTTGCTTGGTTGAAATTTATTTGTACTGAATTCACTCAAGCTGAAGATTCCAATAATGTGGAGAAGCGGGTTTATATTTCGTTTGCTGGCAATTTTTTGTGCCCGATTTAAACATAAAAAATTTCTTGCTCTCAGTCAAGTACATTTACTGTACTGACAGCTAGCTAAAGCTGTAAATCTAAATACCATGCTTATTAGTAAATTTATTACTAAAGTAAAGTATTAGGCTATACCAGCTTTAGTTAGTCAGTAAATGTACAGTGCACCTATGTATGTCCATTATGTTTACAGTCCATTCCATCGACTTGTTTGAAAATATTTTATACTATGGTGAGCCGTACGTGCACCAGCGCCAGCCAACGCCCATTATCTCAGTTCGCGTTGGCTTATCTTATCGTATCATTGTTTCGCTCTTTCAATCCACGCCAGTAAAGTCAAAGCTTGCGACATTCAGTTTGGAAAAAGAGATGGATTGATTGCCCCTAAATCTGGACACATACTGGGCTGAAGGCGCTGTCAACTGTCCTCTGCTGCCTGCTTTCTCAAATTAACGGCGCATGCACACATACAAATAAAATACGTACGTACGTATGTAATGTACGCACTACGTATGTGGTGTGACGTTTGCGTTGGCAAGCTGACTGATACGCGCACAGAAGCTTATGGCGCTATTGCGCCAGTCTTGTTGCTTGCTATTGATTTCAGTCCCGACCGGCCGGACTGAGTGGGATTAGGATTTCGTTGTTGGGGACGAAAATAGGCCATGTCTCTTGTTTTACGGTAATCCAGCGAGAGTCCATACAATACGTACGTGGTTTGACTTTAGCATATGGGCAAGGAAGCTGCTCATGCGTGTATATATCTCGCGCACGTACGTACACTGCTATTTCCTTTCTTCTTGTGCAAGCGAGCCCCTGTCTTTTCGCCTAGTAGTAGCAGTTTCTTACACTCTTGGACAGCAAATAAATAACTTGCTCTCTATGTATCTCTCCGCCTTTCTTCTATAAAAGCTTGTGGGTGCTGCTTGCTAAACGTTTGCGCGTGATCGACGTTCTACATTTTTGTCGAAGTTGCGCCCTAGAATAATGACCTTCTAGAGCCGACTGCATAGCATTCGATGCTATCACCGTCATCATGGCATTTCTGGACCAAATTCTGTACGGCGATGTGGCCCCGTGCAATACTACTAGTAGTTCCGATGCGTTGCTCGCACTGACGCCTTGGTTCTGGACTGCGTTGTTCTACCACGCCGTTCTCGCCCCGCCTGCCATTCTACTGAATTTCGTGCTCATTTGCCTGTTGCTGAGGGTGCGAACGCTTCATGCCAACGTTCGACTGCTGCTGCTGCATCTGTCCTTCTGGTGCATCCTGGGCAGCGCCTACTTGGGCGCCCGAGCCGGTTACTCCTTCTACCAGACGTTTCTCGGCGCGGGCGCGTGCGCTCTGCGCACATCTCTGTTCGCATGCCAGCTGCAGGAGTCCGTGTTTCTAATGGCGGAGTTTATCGTGCTCGGCTCCATCGTGGCGCTCGGTCTGGAGCGGGCGTACGCCACGCGCGTGGTGCGCTCGAATCGGGAGGAGCGCGACAGCGCGGCCTTCGCCCAGAACGCCCTGCTGGTCCTCTGGTCCCTGAGCATGTGCGGACTGGTGTTCGGCTATCTGGCGCTCGGATCTCGACAAAGTCTGCCCTACTGCAACCTCCTGTTCACTTACGACGCCCACCTGGCGAGGATTGTGTGCCTGACGCTACTGGGCGTGGAAATCGTCAGCCTGCTCCTCTACGTACTCGTGTGGTGGGTGAATCGACGTCGGTGGCAGAAGGGATACTACGCCCGATACTCACTTACCTATCGACTGAATCGAAAGCGAAACGTTCAGGTATGTCTCATGTCCGTGTGTTGGTATTTCTTTGCAGTTTGCTTTCTACGTACATGCCTAGCCCAACACTCTTTTCTAAGCTGAGCCTAATAATTCAGTAGGCCTATAATATTGTACACTGTAGTTTATTCTGTAGTTTAGCAGCTATACGCATATTCAATCAAGAAAATTTATGGACATAGTGGGTTGACATGGTCGGCGGTCTTTCATGACTGCACGAAGGCTCCAGACTTCTTTCAAAAACCCACGATCGCGTGGGGTGAAAGCAAAAGCGAGCGGAAAAACGTTTTGAGCAACAGATGAGTGTGGTAAAGAAAGACAAACCGAAAGATGTCAAGCTTTCGCTGTTGCTATGCATATTTTGTTATTTCGCTGCTGTTCAATACGTAGGTGTATCAAGGTTACTGGACATGAAGGGGGGGCTCGTTTCTAATCCATTCTTAGATGAAATACAATAGGTACTGTTATGTACTGTTACCTACAGTACATCATCATCATCGTCATCATCATCATCATCATCATACCTTCTTGTCCACGTATACATGATGATACTTGATGATGTTTACGTGGACATGAAGGGGTGGGTTCGTTTTCATATCCACCTTTGCAGAATACAATAGTACACAAACACAGCGTAAAGCAAACCATAAGTATGTACTGTACAGATGTATGAGGGTGTTTGCATTGTCCCCTATCTTTTAGTTACGAGTGCAAGTAGGTGATATGTGATACGGCTCTATTGTACGCATAATGTGCGATACACACGTACAGGCGGTAGAGATGATGCTGCCTTCGGTGCTGGTTCACGCGGGCTGTTGGACGATCATCTTGAGCGTGGCCTCTGCTCAGGTCTACTTGCTGCCCTATCTCAGTCTGGAGGAGGAGCTGCTGCTCTCAGAATTCCTCTTGCACGATCTCGCCCTGCTTCACATGTGCGCGCATCCGCTGGTCTGCATGTGGAACTCGGAGACGATGCGCAGAGAGGCCGCCACCTGTTCCGCTTGCTGCGCTTTTTGGCTCCCGGTGCGATCGCATCAAGAGAAGCTCGTGCAGCGCTACAAGTAATACATGCTACTGCAACAGTGTGTACAGATAGGCTGAGCAGAGTTGGCAGTAACGTACATAGTGAAGGAAAATCGATATCTGTTGACCGCTGTCCGGCGCTTGTCTATTCTCGCTACTACGCTGCTACTAAAAGTTCTGCCAACGGTCTTGGTCACTCCATCTTTCCACCGAATGGCTCTGACAAAGAAGTGACCAAGAAAAGAGCAAGAACTACTAAAGGGTCGCACGCCGGGCTGATTATTGACTTACACATCGACATGAATCGCTTCGATAACGCTTATTATGGTGGGAAAAATCAATAGCTCCCCTTATCTACTGAATCTGACTCCGTACAAACTGGTTCTGTCCCCTCATGCAGATATTCACGTAATTTCTTTGACTGACCACTGTCAGGCCACCACCGTATAGTGTATTGAGTCATGCATAGCCCGTTTCTTCCACAATGCATTTACTACCACTCACACTCAGTAGGCGACAGAACATTTTTGGCCAAATGGACTTCATGTCTGTTTCTAGCGAGAATCTCGGGTGGGTATAAGTGTGGCAATACCAAACTAGTCCCTACTAACGTCACCGTCATGGACACAGCCGAACGCCCTCATCTAGGCCCCCCCTCCTATTCTCAAAGTGATTCATGTCGATCTATACGTACACTGCCAACCTTGCTCAGCCTATCTATACAGTATGTGTTGTCATGTACCTACTGAATGTTGTACATACAGTAAGTAGGTACATGGAAGAGAAAGTACATATGCTGTCCTAGTATGTACGTATGTACAGAGTGGAGTGTTCCAGAGATATCAGCATACGTACCTGTATGGTATGTATGTATGTATGTTCTTCAATAGAATATTGTTCCATTTGCTATAAATCAGGTATGTAAACTCATATAGCCTACATTGTACCGTACCTCGCTTGGGGAATAATCTTTCAAAAAGTGCAGTGATCGGCCGATTTACGGAACCGCATACAGGACGGGGCAATAAAGGACGAGCATACACCAAACTTACAGTAGTGCTACGTGTATGTGACTGCTTTTACGTTACAGAAAGCAGGCGGCCAAAGCTGCAAGGCGTCAGGAAGCGGAGAAGAAGCGTCTGTCCGCTGACGACACTGCAGCCCGTCACCAAAGGAGTGCTGGCGGACTATGGGAGGAGCCGCCAGTGGAAGCGATAGGCCGTCAAGCCCAGACCCACTTCGACCTACTCAACAGCATGTGGGAGAAGCCGGCGGCGACGGGCGGCGGGCGCAGACGATCCGGCCTGTCGCTGACGCCTCGCGCCGCCGTCGTCTGCGAGGAGCCGCGCTGGTCCTTCAGCAGAACCGCGGAAATTCGGCTCAACCCTCAGGTGGCTGCCGCCGGTGATACTGTTGCAGCGACAACACAGCCGGCGGACTCGGAACGACAGCAGCTTCTGGCGGAAATTCATCACCACGCGACAGACAGGGACAGTACTAGTTGGCTAAAGACCACATACTCCGCGGAGCAGCAGCAGGAAAGGACGGCGAAAGGAACTTTCACTGGCGCTCCGCTGGTGAGGGAAGAATCGGGGCTCGCTAGCATCTCACTGGCAGCATCTGAGGAAAATGTAGCTGCTGCCAAGTAGGATAGCGATTTTACCTACGTACTGTATGCAGTTTTAATGCTAAATCGACCCCACGCCCATGAAACCCTGAGAAAAGTCGTACATCACACTTCGGTGTAGACACCTTGACAGTAAACGGGCGCTGTCTATACGCCGCGTGCAAAGTACGGCGCGCGCGCTTAGACGTTTGCGATAGAAGCGGACTAGACGTTGGCGCGCATTTCACAACTGTCTACGCGCGCTCGCCGCACTTATCACGCGGCGCATAGACAGCGCCCGGTATTTTTCAATGTGTCTACATTGAATTGTGATGTTCGACTTTTCTCAGGGTTTCAGAGGCCTCCTCGCATCGAAAAGCCGCCACTTTATAGAAGCAGCGTTGCGACGAAACAAAACTTTTTGAGCATGTATCGTATGTATGTACGTTGCTTTTTCTCTGCAAGGAGGCAAAATCGCAACGAGACAGGGGGTGGGATCGATTCAGCTCGTCGACCTGCATAAGCAAGGGTTAGTGTAATATTTGTATCACCTTTGCCATGTACACATATCGGTGGTTTTGTACTGCATGCTACGCAAAATGCTATCATAGTGTTTCATTCGAATATCATGTACCCCATCACTGTGCTTTGCTTGGATGCTCGCTGTGAAGTGAAGATTCATTCATGGTGTGTGTCGCGTGGCGATTGGTCACAACGTGGTCACATTATCTGGAAGTATATACTGGTGCTTGTATGTATAGGTGTATGATATAGGTACACATCGTCTGATCATAATCATGACCAGATCAGATAGTATAATAGATACAGTAGATAGCCATATGCGATTGCGATGCTTTACTTACGCATACGAAATGTTCTTGTACATGTCTAAAATGACAGGTTTTATGGCATCTTGCAGATAAATACCTGGACGTGTCCATCCCTATCCATCTGCTCTGAGTTTAATTTACGTATTGAACGCATGCGTTGATTGTCTCTTCATTTTTTTCTGTAACCCGGATGGCCTTTTACTGCTTTTCTTCGGAAGATTTCCAGCTATTCTGTTGATTCATGCATTCTTGTCGATGGTGTTCCAAAATCTGGAACAAAAGAGCAAAAGGAAGGAACTGAACATTTTGACTGCGAATCTACACGTTATGCGATTTAGGCTACCTCCTATGAACGACGTGCACGTGTCACGTACATACGTATTTAACCAGGCATTACGAATGTAGGCAACAATCTGAAGCAACATAATATACACCGTCCTCGCTACGTGTACATAATTTGCCCGCATAAAAACTGGGGTTGTAGGGTACTGTAAAGTTTGGTGTGTTACCCGATCAAGTTATAGAAACAAAGTCGACCAATCTGCTCTCTATATTCGATATCGGGTACTGTAAAGGTCGGTGTATAGCCCTGCAGGGCAATACAAACAAGATCAGCCAATTTGGGCGGGCTATACACGGGATCGGGCAATACAAAAGCTCGGGCTATACAAAGGACTTTTGACCGTCTGCTCATTTTTGCTCTAATTTTCACCCTAAATGCCATAGTCCATGTTCAACCTACTATTTTCAGCTTCACAGGCCACACATTTTGCGGTTCCTGACATACAATGCAGCGAATAAAGCCTTGTGAACGCAGTTCTTTGCACAGCTCGATATCGGGCTATATACGGGCCAAAAGTTCAATATTAGCCAAATTGGGCGGGCTATACACGGTATCGGGCTATACACCGACCTTTACAGTAATACACCAAACTTTACAGTATAGAAATTTTGGGACTCGTACGTTACGTACGTATTGGAGCTCGTGAAATTATTCACCTTTGCTCTTCACATATTGACGCTGGGTGAACTGGACATGGAACAGAGGAACCGAAAGGAGTGTGCTGTCAAAGTTTCCAAATTCTTATTCCCGACACGAAACGAAAATAATACTTGGCTTCAACATCGAGTCAAGCATCGACCTTTCGCTTTCGTCCTGTCCGACTTACTGTTGTACCGTACCTTCATTTGCTTGAGGACATCCATCTGGAACTTAGCGTCGCAGTTGAGCTGCTGAAGTGACTCGGCGCGATTGGATCCGCCGCCTTTCTTCTTCTTCTTCTTGGCGCCGTCCCATCCATGAGCGTAGGTCATTTCCCGCTTGGACCAATCGTGAGCGTAGATCATGCCTCCCTTCTTCTTCTTCTTCTGGCCCCAGCCGTGCGCGAACGTCAACTCGCGCTTGCGGAAGCCGTCCCATCCGTGCGTGTGCGTTATTTGTCCATCCACCGGAGACAGAAACGAAATCGCGGCCAAATCTAACAACAGGAGACAGCTGAGAAAAACTGAGCGCAGATTCACGCCAGGTGGAAATCCCATGCTGCTAAACACTCTAGGAATCCTTTCATCTTGCCTCAAAAAGTAAAATAATTGCCCTCTGTGTCTGTAATGGAACAATACTAACTGCATAAATTTTACTGAGTAACTTATCGTATGTAAAATTTGTGTATTTTCAAAAATAATATAATATCATTGATCCATAAATATTATTTTGAAATACTACAGCCAAATTTTGCATACCTATAGGCAGAAAAGTCCCCACGTAGGCAGTGTGGTTATTTTTTTATTTTCAGGGCGGCTAAAATTTGTCGGATTTTTAACATATAGGCCTACAGTATTATTGCTTTACGTTGGCTAGATCTTGAAATATTTTTACCGTGTGGCAAGATGAATAATTCCAAGAGTAGTTCAGTACGACACTGCTGAAACTTTCTTCTTGACAGGAAATGGCGGCTTATGTAGCAGGGACTTTTCTCGACCTTTTGTTAACATTAAAGCTTTGAAGCGCTAGTATAAAATAAGCGTGTTGGTCTGAAACTGTGGTCGAAGGTGGGACGTGGGACAGAAAAGACGAACAAAGCTAATTAGCGAAGGACAGGACAAAGCAGTCCAACTATACGTATAGGCCTCACCTGAAAAAGGGCAACAATTACTGTCTACTGCTTTATTATGTTCAACAAAATTGCTATGTCACGCTGTCTGTTACTTGCGCCTAAATTAAAATACAATAGCTTGCCTGTAATCTTTTGGTTTTACATGAGGTGCCACAACGCTCAAAAACCCATTTATTCCCATGAAACAAACAACCACAACCTTAGAAAGCTAACTGTGACGTCCAGAAAATATTCTAACCAATAACATGTCCCATAAAAAATATCTCGGTCATAGCATAGTGCCTTCACAAATAACTCATAATGTAAGCCAAAGCAAGAACTGATTATGACGGTCAGGAAAAATATCCGGAAAGAGAGAACTGATCTTGTTGTTTCTGTTATTCACCGTATAATGTGATCTGCCTTCCATTGAGAGCTTGCACTGGTCGGAAATTGGCTGGCAAAGGATGGTCGTGGTCATCACGGATTTTTCGAAATTCAGCCAGCTGAAAACGTAATAACTTACATACCTATATAATTTTGCCTATACATACAGAGATATTTTAATACTCCCCTAGCGGTGACGTAATATGTAAAGAATCCCTTTACTTCCACATTAACGTTTCGATAGTAGTCCCATTCTGTGCAACGTTGGCGCTGACCATTATACATAATAAAATGAAGAACCGCGCCAGCAATAATGGTAGCCTGATGAGATGAGCATTATCGTACCTGAGCGGCGGTAACGCGAAGCGTCTGTCGGAAAACACTCCACACGACAACTTCGTTGCAATCCGGCGTGGTCAGCGAGCCAAGGTACCGCCAGAAGTTGCGGCTTGATGGTAGAAACTTACTCGTATCCAAGGCAGCAGCCAGATTTGTCTGATTACCTATGTACAAACAAAGCACACAAGGAAATCTTCCCGTTCCTTCTATGTATGTACAGTACATTATATGTAATTGTTGTACTATGTATGTACTGTACGGATACCCTTATGGTTAATGTTTGCCAGCGCATTCGTGATGACGGTGGGCAAGTCCGAGGTGGTGTCGACCACATAGAAAACACCGACCACAGCGAGAGAGTCGCAGAAATTCGGGATATCGCTGGTGCTCAAGTCGGAGCGAAGGTGGACCAAGTGCAGCTGGAAAGGAAAGAGCAAAATGTGCGTCCTTACTTGTGCGTATGTACGTACACCTATAACTACCTCGAGAGGATGTTGAGTTCCGTCTACGGTATGTTCAGCGCCAGTTGTGTCATTTGGAGCCCAGTGAAAGTGGAATTGAAGTAACTTGTAGGTGTGATCCAATCCCCCGCCGCTGATGAATGGAGTCGTCGCAGCATTAACGTCAAAGGTGACTTGCACTAAAAAGAGAAGAATGAATCAATGCTTTACCACGGATGTAGGCGACGCAACACAAGCTTTTAATGCACGATTAGTTAGGTGCCACTGACTACTATTGTCAGGAATGTATACTATTACAGGTGGGGGGAATAAACAGGTGAAGCGTTTCCGTACAAAACATCACAGCGACCAAGTAGGGTTGTACCTGTGGAATCCATACCTGTGGAATTCACATCCTACGGAAGGCAACTCCACACTTACGGAAGTCAACTTCCAACCTACTGAAGTCAACTTCCACACCTATGGACGAAAGTAATTTGCTTTTATTTTATTCCCTACGGCCTGTGGAATCCGTACCTGTGGAATCCGTAGGTGTGGAAGTTGACTTCCGTAAGTGTGGAATCCGTACCTGTGGAATCCGTTCCGTAGGTGTGGAAGTTGACTTCCGTAGGTGTGGATTCTACAGGTACGGATTTGACAGGTATTGTACGACTCTACTTGGTTGCTGTGATGTTTTGTACGGAAACGCTTCACCTGTTTATTCCCCCCACCTATAATAGTATACATTCCTACTATTGTGATTACAACCCCATCCAATCCCATTCGCTATTTCGATGTCGCTCCGGGCAAAATTCGACCCCCGCCGAAAAAATCGACAAAGTGTCCAAAAAACGCCATCGGAGGTTCACTGGTAGCATTTAGAAAAAAATTGTTAGAAAATAAGACAATAAAATGCGACCGCATGCGATACTACATAGTAGTGCGATACTATCGCGATCGCATGGTGCTCGGTGCGACCATTAACCGTTTAAAAACCATTGATATAGAGGATGGGTGAAACAAACGATTACCGCCGTGTCCGTTGTTTCGGATGGCGAGGCCAATAGAAGCGGCAGATCTCTGACACATTCATAGCGCAGACACAAGAATACCGAATAATGCACCTATCCACCTACAGACAGACAGACAGTAGCTAATTCAGAGATTATCCTGGCCAAAAATTTTCAGGCGACTATGTATCAGTATGCAAAATATGTGTTGCCGTACTGTGTTATAGACCAGCAATACGTAGGCTAGGGAGCGGCTACTAACAACACGTAATGAGTAAACTAAACTCATAGTGAACTCATTCAGCATTGTGTACAATGCGCTGAAGTTGAAGCATGGATGGACAATGGTGAATCCATTGCAACTCACGTATGTGAATGAAAACTGTACATATGTGAGAATTGTCGCGAGTGTGACTAGGGGTATTTTCGTTCGCTGGTAGTTCGCTGGCTGTTCTAGAACTACCAGCGAACTACCAGCGAACTGCCAGCGAACTTTTTCTGCGGGATAAATGTCTAAATTACGCATGACATTACGTGGTAAGAAAAGAAGAGGAAAGGAAAGGAAAGGAAAGTTTTCAAAGAAAAACAGGAACAATAAGCGAAACATACCAGGAATAGGGGAAATTGAGGGCATGAGAAGAAGGAAGCAGGCAACAATCTGCCAGACAATGTGAAAGCATGAATTTTGTTCGTGCAAACAGACGCAATGCAAGATGCAATTGATAGGCCTATGACTTGTAAATGAATTGAAAACGCATTTTCCAGAGTATAGGTGTGTCTGTGCCCAGCCAGGAGAAATTCATTCGGGCCTACCAAAGATTTTCAGAGCCTGCCTTCTATAGTCTGTCAACTAAGAGAATGTGAAGATTTGAGCACGTATGCAGAACTGTTCCGCACAAGCGCCGACCACCATTAGCCCTTCCTGTTATATTCTGAGGCGAAACATCATGTCACAAATTCACCAAGGGACTGCTACAACACAGTAACAAGAAATTTCGAAGCCTTCTGGGTGAACTTGCAACTTTGATGTTTCAGCTGTTTTAGGTAAGTGGAGAGCAGACAGAGATTCTTCACACTTGTAATAATAAATACTTACAAGCTTTTCGCGAAAAAGAGCACTCAAAAATGCATGCATTGCAAATAGTTTCTGCGGCTGCTGCGCAATTGACATGAAAAAGTTTTGGCCATTTTGGAAATCTCTGCAAGTTCTTAGTAGGCCGAAATTATTCACCATATGCAATAAGAGCCATTACTGGGTCGCGAGGCGACCCCTCTATTTTCAGTGCAACATGTGATTGGCAAGGGGGAGGAAGTTGCCTATCACTACCAGTAGACCCTTGAGCGGACCTCACACAGAAGCCTCAAAAACGTCAACTGATAAACTTGAGGTTTCCCTCAAGTACTGTAATGCAGCGTTTATAACCCCCTCGAATATAAACCCCTTGTATATACCCCCTCTGATCGGCCACTAAGCTCATTTGCCCTCGTATACCCCCAATCATAAACCGCAAAACAGTAAAAATCAACGTTTTTGCAAAGAACGCGAAAAGAATACCATTTTACTTCGTTTTACTGCAAAAACAGTGCATCTGACAGTTTTCCTTACACTTTCTACCTGATGAACAAAACCATAGCTCCTTGAAAAGGGTTACTTGCAATTTCTGAGATGTTATGCGTCAGTTTTCACCAAGTCTCAGTTATTACTTCAGATAGCACCCCAAATAAGGTCAAAAATGAGCTCGCAGTAGGTCAAAAAACCCCATATTGGGCGCTGTTGGAAAATGCCTTTTGTGTATGTATAACCCCTCACCATATATAACTCCCTAGCTCCCTATATAACCCCCGGGGGTTATAAACGAGGCAATACAGTATTAGAGGACTTTACAGCTTGTAGCTGCCGGTTTTTACCTAGACTCAAAGGTCGGTACAAAATACTGCTCTGATTCTGTGCCATCCTTTTCACTCTGGGTAAAAACTGGCAGATTCGAGCTGTAAAGTCCTCTGATACTTGGGTGAAACCTTGGCTTATCAGTTGACTTTTTTGAGGCTTCTGTGCAAGATCCGTTCAAGGGCCTACCAGTAGTGGGAGGCAACTTCCCTTCCCCCTTGCTGATCAAAAGTTGCACTGAAAATCCAGGTTAATTCAGAGAGGTCGCATTGCGACCCAGTACTGGCTCTTATTGCATATGGTGAATAGAGAGATAAGAGGAACTGAATGCACTATAGTCTGGCCTGTAGAATACGCTATGGCATTCAAGGCGCGTTGCGTGAAATAGATTCACAAATGCGGATTTCTGACCTTGCTTTATGTAGGCCTACTCCTATTTAGCAGAAGTGTGCAAACTAGACAGTACGACTTGAATACCAACGAACTCTCTGTGGTGGACCTTGGACTGTTCCTTCACTTTGCTTCAAAAATACCCAACATATATTGGCATATATTACATATATTAGTTTGGCAATAAAACGGTGCTGTTGTTTTGGAATCGTTTTGCTTGAATGAATAGGCCCCTCTGTCTTATTCCTTCCTGGGTTTCAGGTCCTTTTTCTTTCATCTTTCCTTTTTCCCTGCGATGGAACGGACGCGTTCGCAATTGATTGCGAAGCGTTCACAAAATGATTGGGAACTGCTCCAATGAAACTGATCGCGAGTAATCGCGAGAAAGCATTCCAAACAAAGCCAGCACGTATCACGATTACGTTGTTGAAAACTGCATGGCTTAAAAATTACGCGGTTCCTATGGCAGAAAGGCCGTCTATATGGTTTGCGTTGTTTAGAAAAGTATACTATTGATGTCCATGCGTCTGTTGGTAAATTCGTTTTGTTCGCTGGCTGTTCGCTGGCAGTTCGCTGGCTGTTCGCTGGTAGTTCGCTGGCTGTTCGCAACGTTGCAAAAGTTCGCTGGCAGTTCGCTGGCAGTTCGCTGGTAGTTCGCTGGTAGTTCTAGAACAGCCAGCGAACTACCAGCGAACGAAAATACCCGGGGAACAAGCGTCAGAACAAGAAGCTCGAAACAAACAACTCAATAACAGACGGTGCTGCATTAGTACTGCAACGAAACGACATGTGGCTATGGCAAGAGAGAGATGTGCCGCCGAGGTAATGGAGTTGTAGTTCGTGAAATTCATTGAAGCAGAGTTATTGACCGCGGTGCTTGATGAAACGATGTGAATAGGAGACTGGCGAACGCCTCCACACAAGGGATGGTGCGTAGCCCATGTGCTCGGTCCTATAATATACAGTACAGTTGTACGCACCGTATCATATGTGTACCACCAAGACTACATAAGGTAATATTTGTTTGAGCCAAAGGTAACACCATTGTATAAGCATTTGTGGTGATAGCTCAGCTGCAATAGGGCGAATTTGCTCTGATATGGGCTCTATCTACCTATTTTTGACTGCGCTTCAATATAGGCTGAGCAGCTCTTGGCCACCTCCCCTTTGACCCACGACTCCCGGCTGACCACCGACCATCAAAAATGTCCTTTTTTCCCGTTGGACGTATGACGAAATTGTCCATATGGGAAGTTTTAACTTTTTTGACATTATTCTTAGCATGCAAAATTTTTTCTGAAATTCGTTGTTGCTGGAACATTTTTTATGAAATTCTTGCTTTGCTTTACTGTGTACCCTACATAATTTGTTTTTTATGCTAAATGCGCCATTAATGAGGTAATTTCACGAAACTAAAAATTTTTAAAAACACAGTGAAGGAAGGCGCATCCATCCATATACATAATGTCGCGATATCGATTCCTTGAATACATAATGTCGCGATATGTCCAACGGAAAAAAGGACATTTTTTAGGGTCGGTGGTGCCGGGAGTCGTGGGTCAAAGGGGAGGTGGCCAAGAGCTGCTCAGCCTATATTTAAGCGCAGCCAAAAATAGGTTGATAGAGCCCATACCAGATCAAATTCGCCCTATTGCAGCTGTGCTGAGCTATCACCATAAACGCTTATACTGTGCGTGTTCCCTTTGGCTCAAACAAATAATAAGAGTCACAAGGTAAGAGGTAAGAGGTAGGAGTCTCTTTCCTTACGTAGTCTTGGTACCACTAAACAACCCTCAAACCCTGAGAAAAGTCGTAGATCAGACTTTGGTGTGGACTCATTTTTAAAAAAAACCGGGCGCTGTCTATGCGCCGCGTGCAAAGTGCGGCGCGCGAGCGTAGACAGTTGCGAAATGCGCGCCAAATTCTAGTCCGCTTCTTTCGCAACTGTCTACGCGCGCGCGCCGCACTTTGCACGCAGCGCATAGACAGCGCCCGTTTACTGTCAAGGTGTCTATGAAGTTTATACGACTGTTCTCAGGGTTTCATGGAATACTTCAATAGATGAACCCTTTCTTCTGTTTTACCGTTTTCTTCGTAGTTCCAGCGAAACGTCCCGTTGGGTGGACCTGAAATTAGAAGCTAGCGTGTATTGCACCGAAAAGGATAATTACGGTACTTTGACCCCCCCCCCCCTAATGTGCCAGTGTGAAATGTGAATCCTATTAGACCGCTCTATATTGTACTTGTATATCTCAATTTCTATATTCCCGGAGGACATACCAAAAAATACGATACTACATGCACATGCACAACCCCATTACATTAAGAATAGGTTACATCATTTTTGTCGCAGCTTACAGCTTGATGGATAGCTTCGCGTCACATCGCAAATTTCCATGCTATATCTTTGGGCGCTATGTTGAAAGTCGAGCTTTCGAATAATTTTTGGATCGTGAATGCCAGTCAAGTTACTTGCATTGACCGGGTTGCTGATGTAACCAGTGCTCGCACAGTTGCAAACGCGATATGTTTTGGAATAGCAGCAACGGTATCGTTCTCTGCAATAAGAAGATTAGAACAAGCGTTGTAAGTGCAAACGAAGCAAACAACTTAAGGTGGATACGGACTCTTTCCAAAATAAAGGCGGGGTGGGCACGGGCACTTTATGCAACATCAAGGGGAGGGTGACAGGATGAAACGTCAATGTACTCAGAGGCAACTTCTACTGTGGCATGAAACATCAATCTCACTAGTTTACCCATTAGTGTGGGTTTCTCGACGTTTTCTGTCGTTGAACAGAGTATACTAGAGAGTGTCTCATAATAAACCGTCCACCTTTCCGTGCATGTAACTCTGGAACCACATCTTAGATTTTTATGCGGTTTTTTGTATTTTCTAGCCAAGGCTTCAACAGGTAAGTATACAAAATTTCAACTACAGTATGTGGTGCACATACTTCGGAGACTACGACGGTTTGAATCTCGAAGCTCAAAATCGACGTTTTCCTTTACTATGGAGAAAATATCGGTTTTAGTTTTTCAAGATACCCTGTTTCATGCGTTTGCTATGCTGGCACTGGGGATAATGCATGAGATACACATTTCCTAACATTTTGGGACATCTTTCTTCATTATGAGGCTAATTTTATTATGACTCATGCACAGAATTACCCCTAAATCGGCACTACCAGTTCGAAAAACCTTGTTTTTGACCGCTGGAGGAAAAAGTTGTCTGAGCAGCTTCCACTGGACCTAGGAAGCTAAAATTTTGTACACATCTCAGTTGAAGCCTTGCCTACAAAATACAAAAAACCGTATTAAAATCTATGGTGTGGTTCCAGAGTTACATGCACGGGAATGTGGACGATTTATTATGAGACACCCTGTACAGTAAACAGGCTATATGAGGTCCTATTTTCATCCATCTCTCCTGAGACAACCAGAGGGAGTTGGATTACGGCGAAGTGCTTGTTCAAAATAGCATCACCTGAACTTTTCAACAAGCGTCTGTGCGCACCTTGAAATGGCCTCTGTGTTGTGCAAACTTCGTCAAAACGATAGCCCCGAATATAAGGTTTTTCTGAAATAACTTTGCGTAGAGGCAATAGAGAGGGGCGCCAGAGGTATCGGTCGACTCGTCTCAATGAGACAAATCGAATGGTATGCTGGATGTTGAAAAATACCCAACGGTTCGTTCAGTAGCGCCAAATCGCGTGTTTTTGGGGGTGTTTTTGAGCATCGTACTGCGCCAAATACAAACGCTTTTGCGTCGCTCTTTTTGTAAATGGGTAGACCTAGGTTAGGTCAACTACGAGAGCAAAACTGCATGCTTTTACGTACCCTCTAGCGAGCGCTGTAGCTGCTCAAATTTGGGTCGGAAACAGTGCGTATCCAAATATAATATCTTGTACCTACCTACACTACGTACGTACAGTATTTACGAATGAGAAAACAACGCTTCATTTCCATCCCAAAGTGGCTATTCGTCCAATCATACTTACTGTATGTACGTACGTAACGTATTGTATGTCTAAATAAATACATACAGTACCGTATTTTTGGGTGTATAGCCCCTACAAAAATCGAGAGGTCTGATGGGGGGTTATACACTGGGGGGATATACACTGGGGGGATATACATGGGACAAAATTTATGTTTTTGAGAGGTGTGTAGAGGCATGTTTTTGAGGCCAAAAGTATGTGTTTTAGGGCATAATCGCGGTCAAAACAGGGTTATTCTAGTTGCTCAGCTAAGCTTATAGGCATAGTAGCTTGGTGTAGGAGTAGCAATAGCTAGCTTATGACCAGCTTACATAGGCTAGGTACCTTCCAGTACATGGGGGGTTATACACCAGGGGGGATATACACTGGGCAAAATTTATGTTTTGCCAATGGGGGGTTATACACTGGGGGGGGGGGGGGGGGGGCAGGGTGTCTCATAATATACCGAACACTTTTCCGTGAATGTAACTCCGGAACCACTAGTTAGATTTTCATGCGGTTTTTTGTATTTAGTAGCCAAGGCTTCAATTTAAATGTTTACAAAATTCTAGCTTCGTAGGCCCAGTGGAAGGTGCTCAAACACCTTCTATCTCCGGCGGTAAATAACGAGGGTTTTTCTAACTGGTAGTGCCGATTTAGGGGTCTTCTGTGCATGGTACAAAATAAAATTAGTCTCGTAATGGAAAAAGGTGTCCCAAAATGCTAGGAAATGTGTATCTTATGCATTATCCCCAGTGCCAGCATACAGTAAAAGTCACGGGAAGGCTGCTTTTCGCGAACCGTTCGCGCACTGCACTAGTGCAGTTCGCGAACAAGATGCGTGACCGTTCGCGAACGGTATGCGAGCGCTCGCGCACGTTTTAGTAGCGCAGGAAAAGAAAGAAGGAAAAGAAGAAGGAACGGTAAATGTTCTGGGCCTACCAAAGCATATTGGAAGAAGTGCATTTTATTATGAAACCACAACTCTCGAGTAACTCGACAAACTGTCAACGTCCGGAAAAATACAAGGTGCGTTGCACCTACTGAAGCATACGCAGTGCAATAAAGACAAACTGTAGCAAACGCATGGAATAGGGTATCTTGAAAAATTAAGACCGCAATTTTTCTCCATACTGAAGAAAAACGTCGATTTTGAGCTTACAGATTCAAACCGTCGCAATTTCCGAACTATGTGGACATACTGTAGTAGTTGAAATTTTGTACACATCTAAGTTGAAGCCTTGGCTACTAAATACAAAAAACCGGATGAAAATCGAACGTTTGATTCCAGAGTTACATGCACGGAAAAGTGTTCGGTTTATTATGAGACACTCTGTACAATGGGGGGGATATACACCCAAAAATACGGTACATGGTAGATACGGTTAGTCTTACAGTCCACTGGTGGTCACAATTAGGCCGTTGATGTAGGTGGCTCTAAGGCTGACATTGTAAATGTCGCCGAGCGCAATCCTGTCTGCGGCGAAGTCACATCCAGCCGTTGGTGCCAGAAAAGTGTTGTAGATGAACTCGGTAACGCCAGTAAGGTTGGGGTTTCCAAATATACTCGCATTTCCCATCGTTCCAGCCAAGTAGCAGACCTAATCAAAACATTACCGGTACGTACTGTATGTACTGTCCGTAATATTGCTTAGAAAAGCAAAAAATCTCGCCGAAGACCAGACGTACATGACGTCACACGAATACTGCTCACGTCACGTGCCCGTGAAGGTAAATGTCGTTCGTGCGCGTAACAAAGTGAGATAGAGCTCGAAGCTCAAAATTCGAAATTCAAAACTCACGGTTGTACAGGGTGACTCACGTAGATCTCCCTAATGATCCAGCCTTATAACTTCCGTACCATAGAAGATATCAAGCTGAAATTTTGTCCTCAGAAACCCAAAAATGTGCCAAACTTTGTGGCAAAATGTGAGCCTGATAGGCCCGCAGCGAATGATATTACAGGCGTTGAAATATTGGACCCTGTTTTTATCATTTTCCGCACTGAGCATGGTTTTGAGATAAGAATCTTCTGCTCAGCATGGTCAAGCTGCTCATCCAACATGGCAATATGGTGAAACAACAATGGCTGAACGCCATCACAGTCCAGAACACAAAGGATTCGAAAATACAGGCGATTTACTGCCAATAACAGTCTTCAAGAGCCTGTCAAGGTCAATAGTGGCAGTACTGATTTCAAAATGTTGAAAAACGTGGTCGCAAATTTGCAATCTCGTAATTTCATCCCTACTTGACCTATCTGGCTCAAATTTTGCCATAAAATTTGGCACATTCTTGGGTTTCTGGGGACAAAATTTCAGCTTGATATCTACTGTAATACGAAAGTTATAAAGCTGGATCATTAGGGAGATCTACGTGAGACACCCTGTATTACTACTAATAAATAGGTACGTAAAAGCCGCACATGTATGGCGCATGCACGGTAGCTCCGTCTGTGTTCTCTTTATATTATATTCTTACCGCATCATCCGCAGGTTCGAAGAACGTGCAACTTGCTTGCATACCAGCACTGGTCACTGGCACAGTGAAGTTGAAATTTATCGCCTGCCCAGGGGGACAGGTGACATTCACATTTTCGCTTATTTGTATTTGACCTCTGACCTGCGGTAGGCCGCATAAGCAGGCAAGGATAGCCAATGTTTGGAGTAAAATCTGCCAGTTCATTTCGTGTACGACACTTTACAAGAGCTTGAAATAAACTGGAGGAGTTATCCGATAAAGGGACCCAACCAACTCCAACGGCTGACGCAAGATATGACAGTGCACCAAGATTACGGTATTGCACCAAAGATAATCGTGGCCGGCATGAGATTATTAGCTGTGCATATCCTAGGGCCTCCACTTCCTGCCAGCAATTATGCAATCCACTTCCGCCTCTTTTAGGTTCCACGTGGTACTGTTCACGTGGTACCAAATGAAATGAAATCCAGTACACAAACAGCACAGCACACGGCATGGTATAGCACGGTACGAATTATGTAGCTATGTGCAAAGACCTCTCGGACATCAGAGGGTGCGCCTGAGAATAACAGAATAGCCTGCTGAATGCATTGTGGAGGATTATTGTGGAGGATTGTGGCAGAATCTAAGATTGTTCTTCATCTGACTCCGGAAGTAGAGAGAGAGAGAGACACGGATATTTTTGTCGTGCCTGCCTGTGCCTGCCTACACTTCATTAATGTGATAAATCGTCAACTTTGCCTCGCTTTGCCTCATCATGCGGTATATGTGGCCTGTGTGCTTGATCCCGTCATTATGCAGTATGCATGCATGGACCGTATACCTACCTTCAACTTCCTTCGCCTACTCATAAATAGCGCATAATTGCTAAGTTCAAAACAAGCTTGTTGACGCACAGCAAGCTGCCTGGCATACGTACATACGTAGTGTGTACTGTACGGTACGGTACGTATCATCAACCTCAACCAATTGTCAAGCACCAACCCGCAGCATATTTATTCACAGTATTCGGCCAGTAGCAGCAAGAATAATGTAAGCTAACAAGAATGAAACACTACACGCTAAGAAACGATTGAACCCTGACGCATTTAGATCGTAAAATATCGTAAAATCGTAAAATGTCTACTGTGACTGTGTCTACTGTGTCTGTGACGATCGTAAAATGTCTACTTTGTTGTGGATGTTTGATACTACTTTATTTGCACCAATTGTGCTAATAAACGGTTATATTATTTAGACTTGATTACAATATACGAATAAAACAATAGTCGATTATTACAATCACTGAACCTTGATTAGAATATACCTACAGAGTGTCTCAAAATAAACCGAACACTTTTCTGTGCATGTAACTCTGGAACCACACGTTAGATTTTCATTCGGTTTTTTGTATTTAGTAGCCAAGGCTTCAACTTAGATGTTTACAAAATTTCAACTATTTTCTCCACATATTTCGGAAGTTGTGACGGTTTGAATCTCGAAGCTCAAAATCGACGTTTTTCTTCAGTATGGAGGAAAATCTCGGTCTTAATTTTTCAAGATACCCTGTTCCATGCGTTTGCTATGGTGTGGCACTGGGGATAATGCATGAGCTACACAATTACTAGCATTTTGGGACCTCTTTTTTCATTACGAGACTAATTTTATCTTGGACCAATGCACAAAAGACCCCTAAATCGGCACTACCAGTTCGAAAAACCCTCGTTTTTGACCGCCGGAGAAAGAAGGTGTTTGAGCACCTTCCACTGTGCCTACGAAGCTATAATTTTGTACCCATCTAAGTTGAAGCCTTGGCTAATAAATACAAAAAACCGAATGAAAATCTAACGTGTGGTGTGGTTCCAGAGTTACATGCACGGAAAAATGTTCGGTTTATTATGAGACACCCTGTATATTACAATGCAGGAAAGTACGTAGAAAACAATATACGTATATTCAAGAGCCCATACTAGTATGGGCTCTTGGTAGACTACAATCAAGGAAACGCAAAACAATAAATCCCTCTATTCTAATCAAGGTTCCTTGATTGTACGGTAATAATCAAAATCAACTATTACAATAAATTAACCGATACTGAATATGCCTGCCAACTCCATTCATTGGTGATCACGCCTGAGCACGTAAAAAAGAAGCTCCAGTACTGAAGGTGATCACGCGTGAGCATAGGTGATCACGCGTGAGCACTTATGACTTCATAAATGCTCACGCGTGATCACCTATGCTCACGCGTGATCACCTTCAGTACTGGAGCTTCTTTTTTTCGTGCTCACGCGTGATCACCAATGAATGGAGTTGGCAGGCATATTCAGTATCAGTTAAAGTGCATTACAATGCATGCTTTATTATTTGATGGAACCTGTATTCTAATGCATAGAAGTGTATTCTTTTTCAGGAAACGCTATTGTAATAAAGGAACCTTCATTCTAATGGACGAAAATACATTGTTTTATTTTGTTTCGCAATAGACAAAAAATTCATGAATGATATTTGTTTTAGCGTTTCGTTGATTAGAATAATCGAATATTGTTTTCGACTTTCCTGCATCATGTAATACAGGTTCGTTTATTCTAATCACGATTCCTTGATTGTAATAATCGACTTTTGTTTTATTCGTATATTGTAATCAAGTCAAAATGCGTCAAGGGTTCAATATCGTTACTTAGCGTGAAGTGTTTCATTCTTGTTAGCTTATATTATTCTTGGTAGTAGGATTCTCTTCTGCTTGGCTTTCATCAAGCTCTACCGCAGGCGCTATTCATATCAAAGCTTGACAAGCATTTAGAGATTGACAGCTGACAAGCGCCTTGGGCAATGATGAATAAATAGCACCTGCAGGGTAGATCGAAATTAGCTCCGATCCGAACCACTGTCCATGCTGTATTTATTTATTTATACTGCGGGCGCACTACTGTAACCTGCACTGCACGTGGCACCTTCTTACTTCTTACTAGCTACTACGTGTTGAAACTTGAAGGCTGAAAATAAAGCGCAATCTGATCTGACTAAGATCACCAAACATATACAGTACGAGTGCGCAGCTGACGAACGCCGACATTGAAAAAGCAGTAGGCAAATTTAGACTAGATGTACAGGGTGTCTCACGTAGATCTCCCTAACGATCCAGCCTTATAACTTCCGTATTACAGCAGATATCAAGCTGAAATTTTCTCCCCAGAAACCCAAGAATGTGCCATACTTTGTGGCAAAATATGAGCCAGATAGGCCCACAGTCAACGAAATTACAGGTGCTTAAATGTTGGACCCTGTTTTTATCATTTTTCGCACTGAGCATAGTTTTGAGCTTCGAATCTTCTGCTCAGCATGGTCAAGCACCTCATCCAACATGGCAACATGATGGAACAACAATAGCTTAACATCATCACACTCTATGACACAAAGGATTCAAATATAGAGGCGATATACAGCTTATAACTGCCCTCAAGGGGCTGTCGAGGTCAATTGTGGCGCCACTAATTTCAAAATGTTGAAAAACGTGGTCGTAACTTTACAAGGTCGTAATTTCATCCCTACTTGACCTATCTAGCTCAAATTTTGCCACAAAATTTGGCATATTCTTGGGTTTCTGGGGACAAAATTTCAGCTTGATATCTACTGTAGCACGGAAGCTATAAGGCTGGACCGTTAGGGAGATCTACGTGAGACACCCTGTAGATACATCTTTACTCCGGTCTACGGTTGACCCTCTGTTTCTTCTTTCGGCGCAGTTCAGTGAATCCAAGAACTTTGGGCGTGGTTGCGACTGCGAGCGAGCACCCTCTGCTTCTCAGTGAGTCAAGACGTGAAGATCGAAACACCCGTTAACTCCTCCTGTCCTGGCTTAAGAGACGTTTTCTGTAAGGATTGAGAGTAGCCTGTAGTATAGGCGGAAGGGGGGTACTTTTTGTGAATCGAGATAATATGCCTATCGGATTCCCCATCAAAAACTGCATATGTTGATGAAGTTTTAGGAAAAAATTTGTTCAGGCATCATCGAGATATTCATGGGTAAAGGTGGGCAGGTCGCATTTTTGCCGTTTTTCAACGTTTTTAGCCATATTTCAGCAACCGCAGGGCTTAGAGGGCTACAATTTGGTATACACCTACATCCCCTAGGGACCCAAGTCTGGACCAATTTTGAGCCCAATCGGCCATCTGTTTGGCGAGATATAGCGTCACAAAGTGCATTTCTGTATATTTTGCACCTGTTGCAAATTTAGTTTTTTGAATACCACGGCGCGAATACATGCCCTGCACGGGGTAAAATTTTGACAGCAAGTAGAGAAGGGTTAGGCCTAAAAACTTTATTACTACCGCAAAAAATCTCTATAATTGGAATTGGGACTACAGTCCTCTCGAATAGTGAAAAATACAGCAAAAATTTTCCCGCCTTTTTTATTTTTCAAGATAAATGAGCAATACCACTGAAACTTTTTCCTCGTAAGTAGCCTATCTTATGTAGAATTTGATGTAGATTTCAAAAATAAAATTGTTTTTCCCAAAAAATTTAACCGTTACCCAAAATTCACAAAAATATACTACTTTTGCAAAATTATATGCTAGGGGTTAAATTTTTTGGGAAAAACAATGTTATTTTTGAAATCTACATCAAATTCTACATAAGATAGGCTACTTACGAGGAAAAAATTTCAGTGGTAATGCTCATTTATCTTGAAAAATAAAAAAGGCGGGAAAATTTTTGCTGTATTTTTCACTATTCGAGAGGACTGTAGTCCCAATTCCAATTATAGAGATTGTTTGCGGTAGTACTAAAGTTTTTAGGCCTAACCCTTCTCTAATTGCTATCAAAATTTTACCCCGTGCAGGGCATGTATTCGCGCCGTGGTATTCAAAAAACTAAATTTGCAACAGGTGCAAAATATACAGAAATGCACTTTGTGACGCTATATCTCGCCAAACAGGTGGCCGATTGGGCTCAAAATTGGTCCAGACTTGGGTCCCTATGGGATCTTTTCGCACGCCAAATTGTAGCCCTCTAAGCCCCGCGGTTGCTGAAATATGGCTAAAAACGTTGAAAAACGGCAAAAATGCGACCTGCCCACCTTCACCCATGAATATCTCGATGATGCCTGAACAAATTTTTTCCTAAAACTTCATGTACATATGCAGTTTTTGATGGGGAATCCGATAGGCATATTATCTCGATTTACAAAAAGTACCCCCCTTCCACGTACTATGCAACCGCTACAGAAAACCTTTCTTAAATCGGCGGCCGTTTGACGGCCGTCCGACGGGCGTCCCGACGGCCGTTTCTTTGCCGTTTTACGGCCGTCCGACGGCCGTTTCCGCCGTCTTTTATTTTTCGTCGTTCCATGTCACCACAAGCGTAAGGAGCGAAGAGAGAAGGCAGAATAGTCAAAACTGAGAACCTTCGCATGTGTGGGCTAAATCCTGGCTAAAAATTCCTGATATCATCTACTAACAAATAGGGCTGATGTCTGTCTGTGTGTGTGTGTGTCTGTGATGCGAAAAACTCGCTCAGTTTTGCAGCTACAGCGTTCACTGATGGCTCATTCGAAAGCTTATCCCTTTGTATTCCCAAAAATAGTTGATGTAAAGTTAAAATGGAGGCTGTCCAAAATTCAAAGGTTCCCATTTCTTTATGTTAATTTTGAGCAGTACTTGATGTAATATTTACGTGAAGTATTTCTACATGATGTAAAGTTTGTTGCATACTTGGTGTATTTTCACCTTTGATTTTACATAAAGTACTTACCAAGCCTCAGCCGAGAATCGAATTATTTTTGCATCAAGTATCACAAGTCCCTACATCAAGTAAGCTTCGAAGGTGTATATTTACAACACTGTACGTATCCGTTTTTACACCAAGTAAAAATACTTGATGTAAAGCCTACATCAAGTAGCACTTACACTTTACATAAAGTGTTCGGAATTTGTGTAAGTGGGATAAATTTATCCCAGTTGGGATACAAAGGGTTATAAGCCCAAGGGCGCCAGGAAGCCCTTCGATTTTTGATTTGATCAGCCGATCACCAATAATCGATCGATAATCGATATTTTAGTACTAAAAGCGCGCAGATTCGCTCACACTCACTCAATTTTGCAGCTACAGCGTCCATCTAGGGCTCTTCAAAGAGCTTATGCCCTCGAGGACGCCAGGAAGGCCTTCGATTTGTGATAATGATCAACCGATCACCAATAATCGATCGATAATCGATATTTTAGTACTAAATGCCGCAGAAACCAAACGACGCAGGTTTTCAAGCCAGCGTTAGCAAATGGTCACGCCTGAAAATGCACACGGGAACAAAACGCGAGATGCGCTAAAGGGTTGCCAGATTGCTAAATGCGCAAAAGGGCTGCCAGACCTGCAAAAGGGTTGCTACATCCACCATTTTCGACTGATGCTGTGCAAGATTGTCAGATCTATGCGGAAAAGGGGTTGCCAGATCTGCCATCATAGGGTTGCCAACTCTGCGATAGGGTTGCCAGATATGCAACTTTTAGCCAACTACCCAAAACGGTTGCCAGATCCATAATAAGTTGACAGATCATGATCTACAACAGGGTTGCCAGATCTGCAAAAGGGTTGCCTGATTTGCAAACGGGTTGCCAGATGCATAGAGATTGTCCCATTTACTGCTGCGAAGCTGCAAAGGGCCACTGGTAGAAAAAAACGAAGGAATAACAAATTTTCACGTCTCCTGCCATTTTCGGTGGTGCCGAGCGACGAAAAACAAAAGACGGCGGAAACGGCCGTCGGACGGCCGTAAAACGGCAAAAAAACGGCCGTCGGGACGCCCGTCGGGCGGCCGTCAAACGACCGCCGATTTAACACCTACCCCGAGGAAGCCGTCATTGTTGTCAACAACTTTTACTTTTGTTGTCGGTTTGTTGTCGGATTTTTTATGGTTGTTGTCGGATCCGACAACAACCATACAAAATCCGACAACAATCCGACAACAAACATTTTGTACTTGTTGTCGGATCCGACAACAACCATACAAAATCCGACAACAATCCGACAACAAAAGTAAAAGTTGTTGACAACAATGACGGCTTCCTCGGGGTAGGTGTTAAGCCAGGACAGGAGGAGTTAACCTGATCTTCGTGCCTCCAATGCAAATCCGATTTCTGACCTAACTTGTTTGTGGCAGCTCAAAAGAGAGTCCGTCACCCCTCAGTAGGCAAATTTACTGTGTTGTACTTGTGCCACGTGTCGCGTTCATGTTCAATCGCTCTCATTGTTCGTCTTGGTCCTCTGGAAGAAAGATGGTGCACGCGTCCGGATCGCCTACGTTATACCGTATTTTATCACGTACTCCTAGAGCGCGCGATCGGCTTCCGCTTCGCTGCCCGGGCTCTAGGAGTACGTGCCTAGGGGCCTCTAGGAGTACGTGCCTAGATACGCCGGAGCATGTACTCCTAGAGGCCCCTTCCTTTCCGTGGAGAAGGAAGGAAGGAAGGGGAAAGGAAAGGAAGGGGAAAGGAAAGGTGGAAAGGAAGGGGCCTCTAGGTGTACATGGCCGGAGTCATGGATGGCTAATTCAAGAGGTCCACGCCTGCAAGGCCGACTCCTGCCTGCCGACGGGTCATGCGTCAAAACCTCAGAACGTGTCATTACCTGGGTGACAAAACCTCGGTGGTGACAAAACCTGGGAAGAGTGCGACAATATCTCGGACATGTCAAAACCCCAGAAATCATTTCGCGGGGGCGTCATAACCTCAGAATTGTGCGACAAAACCTCAGGGGAACAAGGCGCGGTCAATATCTCAGAACCCTGCGTCAGAACCTCAGACAGGCGGTCAATACCTCAGAGCCCTGCGTCACAACCTCAGACATGTGGTTAGGTACGTACGTACATACAAAATACCGAATGGGCTAAGTTTGGTCAAACGAAATTTGCATTAGCCATCGTCAGTCAGTCAGTTAGGCATAGCTTAGGTGCAGGCAGCAAGCGCGCAGGGTAAGAGTGTGTTATTGGGGAAGAAAGTTTTATCAGAAGATGGCGGTGGCTGGAGGAGACTTTGGTAGTTTTGATGACTTCAAAGCCAGATCTCAAAGAGAACGACGAATCATGCTGAAGGGTGGCACTCGTCTCTACGTCATCGCTTTGGTGCTCGACATCCTACTAGTACACTGGGAGATTTCATTGTGGAGATTCAGAAGTGGGATCATAACTACATGAGGGAGGCGAATCGTTTGATGATGGGGTTAGCTGTGGCAGCACTTCATAGACAGATGCACTCATTTGATAGGACAAGAGTAGTTCCAATGCTATCTTCACTAGCTTGTGTGACGCTTCCCTGGTTTCGTTTCATCTTCCCCATTTTGATGAAAGTAACTTTTGTGCTTTTGGGAACGTATCCGAGATACTGTCGCACATATCCAAACTACTGACGCACCTACGAAAATTTTCTGTGATTTTGACACGTCTGGGATACTGTCGCACATATCCGAGCTACTGACGCACTACCGAAAAAGCTATCTGGGGTTATGACGCATGCTTCTGAGGTTTTGACGTACCCAGTTATGGTCTGAGGTACTGTCGTACTTTTCCAAGGTTCTGTCGCCTAGGTATTGACCTATTCCGAGGTAATGTCACGGAATCCTGCCGACGCGCCGGAAGAAACAAATAAAAAAAAAGAAGAAAAAGGCGAAAAATGAGGAATTACTGCGGAACTCAATAACTCGACAAGGAAGTGGCCAAATTGAAAAAGGATTTTTATTTTCAGAATCTATGTAAAAAATGCCACATCCTGGTGTCCGTCTTTCTGCGCGAGTTTGCTACTTTTCCAGGATAGAATCAATTTTGCTGTTTAGGCCTATTCAGCCCGCTGGCACAAGATCGAACGTAGAACCTGTGGGAATGAATGGCGCAGCCTGCCCTCGTAAATTCTTTTGGCCGACCCTTGTGGCTACCTGTTGGGCATAGCGCCGTTGAAATAGAAGGAGGGGCAGCTTGCGCCTGGAAATTTTGTACGTGGTAGGCCTGTGGCGCCCTATATAACTTGCTTTTGACTTCTCCTTATCACCTGCTGCGTCTGTAGATCAGCTATTTTGCCTTTTTCTATGCTTCCGCGCTCTATTGCGACATAAATTTTGCACTCATCCTATTTCTCCCTCATTTTTCGCCCAGCTGAATAAAGTTGTCCACTAACCGATTGGGTCGACGAAACGACCGGCGCCACGCAGACCCAAAGAAAGTGGAATTTGTCAAGGAAAATAGCTTGTTATATGCCAAACTTCAAGCGGATTTCGATGGCGGAAGTTATATGCGTGAAAATTTGATTTCCAAGTTTTCATAAGTATGGCTAATCGTTGTAAGTCATTTTGATTCCGCTGCAGTTAGGTAAGGACGTCGCTTTTTGCTTTTACTTATAGTCAAAAATTGCATGCAGGGCTAGATTTATCAGCCTTTTATGCACACTCCTGTCCACATAGCAAGCAACGTAATCACAATGCAGGCAATATAAAAAAGCACAAGAGAAAACAAAGTGAAAGATTTTGCTGCAATGATTCGCCCTGTATTAACTAAACAAACCACACGATGCATGACCATGCCAATAGATTTTTGATTAGCGAACGGGAATAAACCAGCAATTTGTCCCCCGCCTGCATAGCAACAGCAATGCAAAGTACAGCAACAGCAACATGCACAGTAGCAAGCAACACTCCGCTTGTAATCACAAAAGCAACACGAACAGCTGCATATCATCTATGAATCGCACTTCCTGCATGAGCAGTTGGCTCGTAGACAGCTTTATCAACGAGATGAGCTTCCATCTCGATTGGCCATGTCCCACTCTTCCCACTTGCTGGAGTCCCATGCATCGCCTTGATGTCGCTCACATAGGCCAGACAGAACTCCTCCTTCTCTTTTCTGGTACTTGCTTCACGAACTATCGTTTCAGCTGGAATTCCATGGATTTGTGTTTGTCTAACTAAGGCCTCGAAAACAAGTCCTCATTCACCGCAAAGTTCACTAAAACCGTTGTTAGCGATCAAATCCTGGTTGAACAATTGCATTGCTATGGATTCACGGGTACTGCGTTCGTGACATTCATAGTGATTACTTAGCTGACATTCTTAGTGATTCCTGCAGAGACCACATGACTCTGTTGGCTGCTCCTTGTTGGCATCCCGTTTTTGAAGGAGTTGATTTCCCTCTACCATCCTTATCCGAAGCTCCCATGGTGCAGTTTGCATCCTTGACGCACTGGCACTTTCCCTGACTTGAAAAGAAGTCCGATTCACGGTTTTCCGATCTGCTACCATTTGTGGAGAACAAGCAGTGCGCAGTGGATAAGAGAAACAAGTGTTCATGCAAACACAACCATGCAGGAGACGACAAAAGGAAAGAATGAATAACATGCACAGGCAACATACCGGAAACAGGACATGGACATCACTTCCTGAACACGTAACAAACTCATGCCATGCATCGATGCATGACACCACTTGTGCACAGTTCGGAGGTGATAGTGATTGTACGTGCCTAAGTCCGCAGCTGTGTCCGAGGGTAGCGGGTTCGATTCCCGTTCGGTCCTATGTCTCTCCCCCCTTTTCGGGGCCCGGCTATCGCCATACGGAACGCCACGCAGCACATCACATCACAGTACTTCCGACAAAAAGTCGCCCTATACAAAACGAATCATCACCACTGCTGCATAAAATTCTACCTTCCTCTATCATTCTATCATCAAAACAAATCAAAATGTCCATTTCTTTGCACAGAGCACAGTCCTGCATTTTTTCTTCGTGGATTGTGGATTTCACATGCATGTTTGGTACTGTTTGCATTCTTTGTATAAAATTAAAACTAAAATGCCACGTGTGCCGAAAAACTACAGTACTAACTGCAGCGGAATCAAAATGACTTGCAACGATTTAGGCCTGGACCCTATAAGCTAAATACGCCCCAAACCAGCATAAAAAACACATCAACGGCAACAACACTTTGTTTCTAGCCTTTTACCCTTCAGATGGAGTCGCTCCGCGCTCCGGTTGCATCCAGTTCCAGAAATTCGGACTTTCCTTCCGCGCGTCGGTGATTCGGCTCGTTTCTCTCTCGCATGGAAAAATGATATTACTAAATCACGCATACGCACAAATGGACGCACGACGCCGTGCTCAGCGTCATCGTAGCTACTTCGAAGCAACATATTTCTTCAATATTCGGGGCTGCAAAGGGAGAAAAACGACGAAAACAGAACACTAAAACATTCAAAACAACAACGCAATAATATTGAAGCAGCTTGCAACTCAACGCAAAAGCGTTCAGCAAGTTTTTTTGGAACGGGAACCCGCCAAAACACTTTCTTTGACTTCGAAGACCCAGCTTCGCCAAAGATAAAAATTGAAAGGAACTGCACCAGCGTAAACGTTGAACACTTGCGCACGTATTGACCTTTGGCGAGCGCGGGTCTTGCCCCTTGGAAATAGCTGTGGACAGAATTGTCTTTTTAGCCTGTGCATGTTTTTTTCTCTCCATAGTGAAATGGCCGACACCCTCCGCTAACGCTGCGATGCCGCGAGGTTTATTTACACGGACTCCAAATAACTTTTACTTTTTTTCGCAAACCTCGCAAAGGGGTTTCGCCGGATTCTACAACGATTAGCCATACGTCATGATAGGGTCTACTAAATTCTAAACCGCGCTATAGAGTGTGTAACCGCGCGGTCTTTAAATTTAGCTGTCCATGTCGGAGTGTCTTATAGAGTGTCTACTCTCCGGACGTGACGGGAACGGAACGTTACTTACGGCAAGGAGTTGTATTTACAGGAGAACTTGCTATGAAGAAAATCCCGAAAACGAAGATGCCGACAAATTATGCTGCATTTAGCCTGGCGATAGCGAAACAGGGTGAAGCCGTGGGTCGGGGGTCCCATACAAACAAATACTCGAAATCGATCAGAGATTTTCGGGACAAAAAAATTTTCCAAAAATGACGTCATTTCCCAGAGATCCAGGCCGTTTTCGGCCGAAGAGGCCAAAAAAGGGCAAATCCAGCCTCTTCATGGGCCTATATCTCGACAATGACGTTGTGGCAGAAAGTTGCCGCCATAGTGAAACCTACCCGGAAGGATCCCCTCTTTCGCCCCATACCATTGGCAGGCCGCTAGTTAAGGCCTAACACTATTGTTGAGCTATATCTTTTCTTTACCAAGAAATTCACCAACCATAAATTAATTTTTCCTTTGATATCAGACCACCACTAGATGCGCCTGATCAAGCTGATTCCGAATATGCCACTAGTGCCTGCAAAATTTGCATAATTTAAGGAGTTACGGGCCTCCAAAGTACCCCTACTTTCCAAAAATCGCGATTTTTAGCGTTTCTAAATTCATAAGGGGTTAAATTTGTAAACAAATTTTTCTGACCTAATTTTATGCGTAGAATCCGAATATGAACTTGATTTTTCCATTTTCCCACATTTAAGACCTCATTTTTGCCATTTTCTACTTTTTCAGACTTCAAATCTTGAAAATGAGGTCTTAACCAGTACTGAATATGCCTGCCAACTCCATTCATTGGTGATCATGCGTGAGCACGAGAAAAAGAAGCCTCCAGTACTGAAGGTGATCACGCGTGAGCATACATGAGCAACTGAGCTCATAAAAGTCGACCGGTACTTCAGCAGCTGCCGGTCTGTTCTTACGTTGTTCTTGCTCGGTGATGATGAATAATAAAATGAAAATGATGGAAACAAATAATAAAATATTGAATAGTGTACCGTAATTTCTATGCGTATCTTATAGCCGTATTTGAAATGGTTCCTCCGTCGGCTGAACGAAAAGTCGACAACGCAACGCAACTCAGAGTCAGACCAGCGACTTTCCGGCGGAAATTTCATGGAGATTTGGCTTCCCCCACGGCCAAGAAGGAGGCGGACGCGGAAGAAAAGGACGACGAACGCGAATTCGCACAGAAGGACTGAAAAGTGCGAGTTTTTTCCGTGTTTTCGACGGTTTCTACGCCGAAAAATCGCCTGCTGCGTATGCTGCCGGCGTTCTTCTTTGTTTTTGCTGTTATGGGACCATTTCGTGCTTGTTGCAGCTCGAAACAGCGATAGCAACGGGAGACGAAGTCCTAAGTCAACGATGAGAAGCTGTCTCGGTTCGAAGGAATGGGAAAATTGGTCCGTCTCCGCCAGGATTTCACCGTGTATACCCCGCGTACAGGTAGGTCTGAGTTTTGCCCGGTCTCGTGCCGCATTCCGTCCCACATGTCTTCGTGCATTGTGATTGTGAGCGCTCTTTCGCGTTTTGCAGCGGAAAGAATCCAGCGGGATACGGGCGTGCTACCGTTCCATCCGCTACTCTCGCGCCTACTCTGCTGGCTGACGCAGGCGCGCGATGAAAGAACGACGCCGTTACGTGTCATTTGGCCCGCGTCAGGTACGCTGTTGACGTCGAAGAGAGGTCGACGTTGGGGAGAAAAGCTGGCTGTATTTGCTCGTAAAGGCCTCCTTCTCACTCTCGTGATAGTTGAGGCATGCAATGCGGGCACGCAGCCTTTCCTCCGATATCGATTACCGTATTTTTGGGGGTACACATCCACCTTGTTTGCCCCCCCCCCCCCTTGTTTGCCCCCCCCCCCCCCCCCGTGTACTGGAAGGCACCTAGCCTAACCAATGTAAGCTGGCCATAAGCTATAGTTTGGCTAGCAGGAGTTTGCCATGGCATTCAAGGCGCGTTGCGTGAAGTAGATTCACAAATGTCGATTCCGTCCATGATTCGTGTACTCCTATTTAGCAGAAGTACATGCAAAATACGCAGGACGACTTGAGTCCCACGGCAAACTCTTTCTGGCCAGACTATAGCTACAGCTACTCCTACACCAAGCTACTATGCCTATAAGCTTAGCTGAGCATGTCCTGTACTAGAATAACCCTGTTTTGACCGCGATTATGCCCTAAAACACGTACTTTTGACCTCAAAAACATGCGTCCACCTGTTCACGAAATGTGCGTACTGTTTTCTGCTCTTTCAGTTACCGTCCTCGTCCTGGAACCGACGCTCCTCGGAGAGGCCTCGACTCGCGCCCTATCTGCTGTGAGAGTCGCTCTGTTCTGGCTGAAGCAAAGGCGAGGTGTGTTTGCGACCAAGACGCAGAAGGTAGAGCCAATGAGCTCCTTGCTTTTCGGCGTGCACCGTCTCTCTGTCGCTTACGCGCAATTCGATGCGCATATGTATAATGTAGGTATATATGCGCATGGTTCGTCCTGCGAGAGAGTTGTCTTTGGACGTTTGCCCGCGCTGCGTGGAATAGAAACTTGTTCGCGATTCATGTACGTTTACTTTTCGCGTGCACGTACATGCATACGCCTATTGCGCAGCCGCCGTCATTGACGCTGAAACGACAACTCTCTCTCGCTGTCTACGTATGCGCACGTAACGCTGACAGCGATTTCTTTTCCTACCAACACGTGTATGTCACCATCGTCGTCTTTGCTTTCAGACTTGTTACACCTCTCCGGCTATCAGTTGGCCGGATGGTCAGTGACTCTCCTTGTATTCTGCAGCCGCGTTGCTGGACCGAACAGCGGAGGCCAGATGGACGGCTAGACTACAACAGGACTTTCCAATCCAATTCATTGGTGAGGCTGCATTCACGCCATGCTTGCATCAACTGTAGTCTAAGGGTTCGCTATGGCTTTCGAGTCGCGTTGCGTAAAATAGATGCGGATTTCTCTCCGTTCTTCGAGTTTGCTACACGCAAACTAGGCAGGACGACTACAGTGCCATAGCGAACTCTTTCCGGCCATGGACCCCTTTTGTTCTTTCGTGTATTGCTTTCCGACAATGTAAAGGATTAGCGAAGATGACTGCAGACGTCGGCGTTTCGTCTGGTTACTTTGCGGAACTGTCGCAAAAGGGGTCTGGCCGCTTTCCGTAACAGCGCATGTAGTAAATACGCTATAAGATGCAGTTTGTTTACATACGTACGTACGCACTGCACTGTGCTGTACGTACGTTGACGCCTATTGGTTGATGCCATACTGCGCTGTAGTGGGTAGGCTGCAAGATGCAGTTTGCTCACGTACGTACGTACGTACTATTGGTTGATGCCATACTGCGCTGTACGCACAGTAGCGTGCGCGCGCTTGGCAAGTACGTACACGTACGATCTGTTATTATTGCACACTTTTGCACAGTAATTTCGCTGACTTTCCTGTCGTTTTTCAGGTGCAGGTAGACGCTGCAAAACTGAATCACTCTTGTCCGATCTTCGCCGTCGACGGTGGATTCACAGAGAAGCGCCCTTCCTGTCATCGCTCAGCAGCTCATCCCACTACCACTTCACAGTCGCTGAGTATTTTGTACCACTGTAGCGTCGTAGTATTCTCGTGTCTTATTCCTGATTACATACTGCCGCACAGAGTGCGCAGATAGTCGAGATCGCGGCAGGTTACCATGCCGAAATTGGCACAAAGGTGACACGGCGCAAAGTTCGCGCATTCCACGCGTAAACGGCTTGCCTTGCGCGACCTCAAACATCTGCGCATTCCGTCAGCGGGTGGTAGGTGGTCTATTCCTGTGCTAGCGGTGTGCCCCGTCTCAACTGCTGGTACAGTACGTATCTAATGTTTATAGTATGCAAGCTCAGGTAGGCGGACGGGTAGGAATCTAAGATTTGTTGACGTACTGGTGGTGTAGCTGCGTACATTATTACGCAGGTGACTGCTGAGTGTGTGTGTGTCTGTGCACCGAACATGACATAACCGCGCGTGGTGCTGGTGCTGTGGCTGGCAGAAGAGACACCCAGCTAATCGGGTAGGAGAGCTTTGGCTCGCTGACTACTATGTACTTACGCATGTATCCACGTTTGTAGGATAGGCAACATTACTACCGTGCTGTGTACTATGTATGCATGCCATTACGGCTGCAGCCTTGATTCAGGCTATCGGCGTGGTAGGTGTGCGTTGCTTGCTTGCCTTACGTGTGTTTATATAGCTGGCGTTGTCTGTGCCTGTTCATTTACCGAATGTACTGTATGTGTACGTAACGTATACTGAGCCAGTACCTACCTGTGCTTATCTGTCTCTGTCGTGCCTTACTTTTCGTTGATAATGTGCAGGAAGTGCAGTCATATGTCTCGTGTTCTTCTGATCGATGAAGTGACTAGTACTGTCGATTATTCTGCAATGTAAATCGCCTGCCAATGGGGACGAACGCGGCACGGATGCTGCTGTATTCGTGACGCGCGCTCTCGGTGGGTTTGATACAGGTGTCGATAAAAAAATTGTGATTCTTTGTGCACAACGCCGCCGCATCGAACGCACGTGAAAAATAGGACAACACACAGTAGCACTTTTTTGTAGCTCGTCGCCTTCCAATGGGAACGACTGGCGCGTGTGTGAGCGCCTCGCTCTCGGTGGGTTTGACGCAACGCAGTGTAGTGTATGTAGCAACGTGTGAGCATGACGTAATCGGTTACCGTAGTTTCTTCCCGTACGACGTTACGTACAGCTGCAGCACACGATGAGAGCGCGACTGCAGCCCTCCGGGGACCGTCGCCCGCCCGGCATAGCGTATGATGATTACGGGAAAATTATGCCAAAATAACATACACTAACACCTTCGCCATTGCCGCTTAGGGCAGCATAAAACTTTTTATTGGCGTGCAGCAATAATTTTTTCAAAGCGGATATAGCGTTGAAAATACGCAATTATTTCGGTGCATATGGCTGCATTGTTGTTGTGCTCACGGAACATTATAGTCTTTACAGATTCTCTCAGGGAAAGATGTACACGCGAAGACGGTCGAGCGAACAGATAGAAGATGAGAACCAACCACCTTCGGCCAAGACCCGGACCATTGTGGTCACTCCGGAAGTGGAGCGTGGTGGAGCTAGGGCGTTTTGCGCCAGTCCAGCCCCGTTTCAGCCGTTGCAGCGAGCGTCGCCGTCCGATGGCCTTCAACGTGTCGCCACTGGCGGACGGCCCGGAAGTAGCAGCGGCAATTTCAGAAACTGGCGAGAGCTTGGAGGCGACAGCGGCAACAGATCATCCGAGTCGCGTGGCGGTGGAGGTATTACTTTCAAAAGTATTCAGTGCCCTGAAAATTTCTGTTTGGTTGCGAGCTGACTCCCTGCTGATTTCAGGGCGTTTCTTGAACCGTGATGGTGGGGTAAATAATCGAACATTGCACTGAAAGTTAGAACAAAACAGGAGAATTGGCTCGCGTAAGAGCAGTAAATTTTCAGGTCAACTGTTGAGTAGTATTTGGTGGCGAAGATGCTTCTTACAGCTCCACGAGCTCACACCGGCCGCAGTGCCCAAAATACATATCCGTAGATTACGGTAGAATACGTACGCGTGGGAATGCAACACCAACTGCAGAACTGTACGTATTTTAGGCAGTTCTCCATAATTGTACTATCAGCAAGCCTTTATAACACATTTGCACAGATTGGTGCATGCATTGCTGCAGATTTGACTGACGATGTTGAGGTGGAACTTCGAGTACAGATGCGACGATTGGAGAAAAGCAGCCGGGGGAATAGCCAACAGATAGCCGAAATAAAGGAGCAGTTGAACGGCATGGACAAATCGTTGACGCACGTTTCGAGTACGTATACGTATAGTCTAGTCTTGGTATAGTACATAATGCACTCGATTGTTCGACTCCGCGACTCCACAGCAGCAACGGAGCCGATTGTTACCACGGCAGCAATGGAGCCGGATTGTTTTCTTTGCTTTTCAGCGTTGCTGGAAAGAGTTCTCGACCTCTCTCAAAACCAGGAAACCGTACTACGTGGTGTTGCCGAAGCGACTAATGTGCCGCTTCCGGTCTCCGAAGGCCCGCAGTTGCTCAGCGACACAATTCTCGTGGAATTGGTTGACGAGCCGACCAAGGAGAACATCAGCGTGCTTCTCACGTTCAGCCCGGATCAGACGAGACCTCAAGAATACGACAGGAGCCGGGTGGACGCCATCTTCAGTGCGGCCTCCCGGGCCAAGCCGCCCATCATTTTGCAGGAGCTGATCAAGTGTGTGTTTAACGAGGAGGAGAGAGCTCTTTCTCGGTTGACTACAGACCCGTTCGGGAAGACCCAACTCTACAAAAATAGCAAAGTCAAGCCGCCGCATTCGCAGGATCTCGGCATCACCAATCACTTCCATTTCGATAAGGTTCGACTGGGCTTTATCGCGGTGATAATGGAACACCGTATCAAGGGCTTCAGTTTCAAGCAGTTCTCCGGTCCGTCGGGGCACTCTGCTAGAGAGAGGGTGAACAGGGATTGTAGGGAAGTGTACGATAGGCTGTTTCCACATATAGTGGAAAAATTGAATGCTAAGAGGGTGGAAGAAGGAAATATGTTCGACTACGAACACTTTTACGACGAATTGTTCCGCTACGGTCTGACAGACGAGTGGTAGGGTAGTACTGTAGCTTGCTACGTGTCGTACTGTAACCTGTTGTACTATTTGTATAAATTGATTGAGGACTGCGTTTTAGAGCGCTTTTCTGGAAATGCGCCTTAGGCACCTTTTTTATGGTCCAGCAGCCGTTTTTCAAACATATTGAGAGTTCCGCATTACGTTGCTGACCAGTTTAAAATTTAACCCCTCCTGTATGCCGAGATATGGCTGCTGGAAGGCCCAATTTGCCCCTTTTGTGCCAGCCACTTTTTTCAAAAGTTCTTCACATCATTCTACTCCATTTTTTTCGCAGATTTCTGTTTGGGGTATGCCCCTTCGATATTTTGATAAATACACCACCAAAATTGACGAAAATGATGAAATTAGCCAAAATTACCCCTTTTTGGTCTATATCATGCCATATTCATCAAAATATCGGAGGGGCATGCCCCAAACCGAAATCAGCGAAAAAATGGAGTAGAATGATGTGAAGAACCTTGGAAAAAAGTGGCTGGCACAAAAGGGGCAAATTGGGCCTACCAGCAGCCATATCTCAGCATACAGGAGGGGTTAAATTTTAAACTGGTCAGCAACGTAATGCGGAAGTCTCAATATGTTTGAAAAACGGCTGCTGGACCATAAAAAAGGTGCCTAAGGCGCATTTCCAGAAAAGCGCTCTACAACGCAGTCCTCAGTCAATTTATACAAATAGTAAGTACTTGATGTTGCTGAGCTTATTCACTGCTGTCACGCCAACTTCTTCGAAAGCCGAACAGCTACGACACTACTGTAGGTTCCAAGGTTATGAATTTAGGACGCAGTGCGTCTTGCATAGCCAATCACGATGGGTGCGGTTTTAGTTCGTTGCGCTAGTACTGTTTGGTTTCACCGTTTCTTTTGTTCGAAGTTACACTGAGTGATTTGGTTCTCCTGTACGATTTTTGACTGGTAGTTTCCTGGACAATTTCTGATCAAATTGTCCAGCGTCCAGCGTGTCCAAGTGTCCAGTGGTCAGCACGGGTGCCGTGCGCTGATCAGATCACCGGAGATAGTCCCAGCAATTCCACTGGCACATTTATTGTTCTTACAGCAGTATAAACGTACTGTGGGGGCACCCCGGCCACCTAAGCTCGCCCTGAACTTTGCTGTTTCAGCAACGATGAACGGAAGCATTAGCTCATTTGAAAGAGGAGAGTTCAATGAATCGATTGGTAAAAATTTTTTCCAAACGGTCCATTGGTTGCTGACATAGACAGTCCTGAAACTAACATCACCGCCTTTTTCCATGGCCGGGTTTACCCCACAGTACCCTATACCTTGCTGATCAAGAAAGTGCACTGAACGTGAAATACAGGGCCGGGATAGCTCACGACCATCCATAATTTTTTTGCGCGCAACTGGTCCATGCAGATGGCTAAACCTTAGCGTGTTAGGAGCAATATTTCTGGCCTACCTTGTGTGGACACGGTGACTGGAGTAATTTCCGGTCAAAATTGGTATTAGGAGAAACTCGACGCCTCGTAGACCGAGTGGTTTGTGTTTTGGTTGTTTGCTTCTTTGTTGTTGCTTCTCTTTTCATTGTTCAGAGTTTGTGGCATAATTGTTAGCTGCTGGATAAAATTTGTTCACTTCTGCACTGTTTGACCGGTGTGAAAGGGGTGAAACCCCGCTGCTATTTCGCTGGTTCGTTATTGTTTGTTGGCCATCTTCACTGTACGTGTACTGTGTATGTGTGTACTGTATGTTAGTTTCCTGTGCTAGCGTTGCAAAGTGCCAGATAAGTTGGATCTGTCCGAGCACACCGAAATGGCTGCCGCTGCAAAACGGGACGACATCAGCAAGGAGGGGCGGGAGATTATCAGACTGTTCATCAGAGAAGGGTGAGTTGTTCAGCGGCTAGATGTCAAGCTTTCAGTGTTATCTTATGTCAATTTTGTGCGGGCGCCCGGATGCACTGTCAATGGTTGATAAAACAATTTGTCTAGCTTTTATTTCCCGGGAATGTACAGAAGCGGGCACGGTGCCAGACCGATCATGCGTGAATTGGTCCAAGTGTTCACTTAGTTTGATAAAGGATAGTGCGGGCCATGGCCATGAGGCTATGCATGGGGGAGGAGCTATGCACGGTAAATAAGTAAAGGATGTTTTTAGCACTCATCCGAGATGCGCTGAAATTTTCGTCATGAAAGAGGAGCGAATCTGGCGAGGACAGCAAGCGAAAGGAAAAGATGCGGTGAAAATCAGGTTCAATATTTACAGCAGGTGGGCCGGACGATTGAGAAAGGTAAGGTATTGCTTGTCATTTTACAAGCAATGCACGTTGGAAAATGCTACAGTAACGGTAACCAAGTTAATCCCGCGGTCATTACGTGACGGTACGGTACCGTATTTACCGGTAGATAACCCCCTATTTCCATATGATCACGTCATCAATAAACGTACGTAATGTGTGATGATTTTTGATGACGTGATCATATGGAAATAGGGGGTTATCTACCGGTAAATACGGTATGTTGAACACAGTTTTGCATTTTGTCAGGCACTGCACAAACCGTACGCCCACTTTCACTGGCCGAAAGAAGTGTATCAATGGGTGCAGAGTTGGTTTGGGGAGAGCAAAACTCAGAAAGCAATTGCAAACAACACTCCGGTGACCATGAAGGAATTCGCCACTCACTTAGTGTGAGTGAGCAGCTGACACCGATATGCCAACGACTCTAATACCTATGTACTGTACTGTATCCCTGCACAGTTGGTTGAAATTGGATATTTTACGTGCTGCAGTATGCGCATAGTACTACATACAATACCGTATTTACCTGTGCATAGCCCCCCTATGCATAGCCCCATATTGGCAAAACATAAAAAATGACCCATGCATAGCCCCCCCCCCATGCATAGCCCCATATGTACTGTACAGTACCTGAAGCTACCTATATAAGCTAGTCATAAGCTACCCATAGCCACTCCCACACCAAGCTAAGATGCCTATAAGCCTGCTTCGGGGTGTATTGAACTAGCATAACCCTGGTTTGACCTCAGTTATGCCCTAAAACACGTGCTTTTTACATAAAAAGTATGCCTCCGCGCACCTCTGAAAAACATAAAAAATGTCCCATGCATAGCCCCCCTATGCATAGCCCCATATAGGACCTCTCAATTTTTGCATAGCCCCTTGCATAGCCCCATGGGGCTATGCACAGGTAAATACGGTACAGTGCATTATAGTACCTACAGTACATGATAATTCGGTAACTTTATAGCTTCCAAACGTGCGTACCCGTACTGTATACTATGCCATCAGAATGTATTTTAGGCCGGAAACTCGTCGGCGCTATCGTCGCAATAATATATGCCTTTCAGAAAATGACGTGAGAGTAATCGTAGCCTTCAGGCACAAAATCTTCCAGTAGAATTTGCTCCAATTCAGTTTGCACATCTTCCACACTGGCACCCTTTTCCTTTCGATCCTCCAAGAAATTGGTAAAGATGTGCCATCGTCCTTTCTGCCCGATCCGATTGATTTCATGTCGAAACCAGTCGACGTCAAGCAAGGATAAGTAGCAAAACGATGGATACAGTTGTTCAGTTAGTGCTGCCAACGGCAACAGCTTTTCCGGCTCGAAGAAAACCATATGGGGTGGAAGGCCGTACTTGGACAACGTATGTTGCGGCTTATATTTGGCGGTATATTTCTGGCCAGGTGGAGGAGGAAGTCGTTTCATGGCCAGCTGAAGCGTTCCGTACTTTTGCTGCAAGAGACCGCTCAAAAAGTGCGTTCCAGCTAATCCATTGGTGTCCTGCGTCCACGTTATAGGAAGTAGCTTTGCTTTGGTTATCTCTGCAGCAGTGACAGTCATTGGAGGGATATCTGCTATCGTGATCGTCCAGTTGCCGCTGCTCGCATCTTTATCACATACCGCTGCAATCCTTTTCTGCTGTTCGATCTCAACTTTAGGGAAAAAGCGCCTCAGCTTCTTCTCAATACCATTTTTCTCCTCCAGCTTTTCTTTCAGCTGAGTTGCCATTAGGTGGTTCAACTTGCTTTGAGTTTCCACGAGCTGGGCTTGCGTTTCCAGTAACTTACGATGAGCCATTCCTTTGCAGTGGTCAGTCGAGTGGGTACGTACGCTATAATTGTAGCATTGTATACTTACATGCGGTGTGCGGTAATGCGGGAAAATTTGGGCCACCCATGCTTACGTGAACATTTCTCACCCACTTTATAGTAAGGCAGGTGTCCCAAATTACCCCGCTCAAAGGTTTCGCACAAGCATTGATTTGGTAGGTACATCGCGTACATATGGGACGAAGTATTGCGGGGCCAAAAAAACCCAGAAGAGCAGCGGCTGCACCATCAGCTTTGTGCCCTTTATTCAAGCAAACCAAGCGTTTCGCGCCCTTATTGTTTATTTCGCAAAGTAACACAGTACTCTCATCATTTCTAATGGTTTGTTCAGTTACGTATTGTAACCAGCAGTAGTAGTTGTTGGACTAGTAGTTGTTCTTGTCTTCTATTGCCATTTCTCTTCTGCTTGCTCGTAGCGAGGACTCTTCAAAACTCTGGTCAGTTTTTCGAAGCTTCATATGGATTACAGTACAATCGCTGCAGCATGCCTGAGGCGTAATAACAACAAAGATGAGGTGAAATTCCGCCTGTTTGACATCTTTGTCACCACTACATACGTTCACCAAACTTACTGCGGTGGAATTTTGTGCAAAACGTAGAAAAGCGGGCATGCGGCTCAGAATTGAATTGTTCCAATAATAATAATAATAATAGGTATATTGGACAAAAGCGAGCAGTGTTGTTCGCAGCGTATCCCTGAATGTTACTGTACACGCTGAGCACTCATGCCATCCATGGTGCAGATTTGGGAGGCGATAAATTATTATGCGCCTCAACGCAGATCACGTATGCAAAGCTGGACCAGAAATGGCATTGAGTGCTCAGTACCATATGAAGCGCGAGGCGAAGGAGAGCGCATTGTTCTATTATTGCAATATGTCGTCCAGACTCAATCCGCTGTTCTCCAGTGGCTCGCGCCACAAGTCCACGATAAGGCTCCATCTGTAGTCCTTGGCCGAGCTCTTGTTGTGGGAGTAGCAGCGGAAGATGCGATAGGCGTTGTGAGCAGCTATCTCGAGATGATAGGTGAATTCTCGAATCACCCAGCGGTGGGTTCTATGCTTGTAAAAGGGATACTGCTCCAAACACTCGTCTCCCACATCGACTCCATTCATGGTGTGATTGTATATGTGCGCCATGCTCGGCTTGCGAAGAAGGCGGAAGTTGCCCTGCTCGTGCCTGCTTCTGCGATAGGCATTGACGACGGTGCTGTCGTTCACTGATGAAAGCATGGACACCACCTTGGTGCCATCTCTCCACACGCCCAGCAGGGCATCTTGGCGGCGGCAAAAGAAAGGCTCCTTCCAGCCCTTCGGATATGTGGAAGCAACGGAAGGCATGCCTTTTCGATCCCGACGCACAGTTCCCAAACAACCCAAGCCTCTTTTTGCCAGCTCTTGCACCAAATTCAGGGAATTGTAAAAGCTGTCCACCACCACCACCTGCCCCGGCTTCAAACTTTCCGCCATCTTCAGAGCCGCTATCTCGCTTTTACTGCAGCCTGGATACTTCAACTGATCGGCGCTGGCGATCGCCTCGTTTTTGCAATACACCAACGCATCCATGATGTATCCGCCTCCGGCTGGACAGGCTAGAACGTAGTGCTTTGATCCCCAGCTCTTATTCTTGTCTTTCGCGTACTGCATGAATGCCAACTTTCCAAGAAAAGCATTCCTGCAAAGGCATGCAGAATGTACATACGTTACAGTAATAATTCGTGCATTAACTTATGGGGTTGTCAAAATTAGTGGCCCATTTGGAGGGGTTATAAGAGGGGGTTGTATACGAGGGGGCTATACACGAGTACTCATACGTATGTATATACAGTATGTGTATGTAGGTTCAGTTCGCCTGCCCAGAGTGCAATGCAAAAGCTACCCATTGCAACGCAACGCAACATCAAATCTAATCATTGCGAAGCTAATCTCGGGCCTACGTACTTACATGCTTTCGTCAATACTGACGTATACACCTGGTGTGTACAGTAGCCTGAACTTTGGAATGATTTGATCAGCCACCGGGCGAAAGTATGCGTACGGATCAGCGTTGACTGCCTCTTTCGCCCATGCTGGATCGCAAAAGTTCAAGTAGGCCAGAATTTTGTACAGGGTGGCTCAGGTAGACCTCCCTAACGACCCAGCCATCCTTATAAATTCCGTATTACAGAATTGTCAAGCTGAAATTTTGTCCCCAGAAACCCTAGAATATACCATATTTTGTTGCAAAATTTGAGCGGAATAGGTCAAATAGAAATAAAATTACGATCTTTGCAAACTTGCGACCTCATTTTTCAACATTTTGAAATCGTTACCTTGCCATTATTGATCGACCTTGACAGCTCCTTATTTATTTTCTTGAGTTTCTGGAGGAAGAAAATTTCAGCTTGATAAATGCTGTAATACGGAAGTTATAAGGCTGGATCGTGGATCGTTAGGTAGGTCTACGTGAGACACCCTGTAGAAGCGGCTTTCGGTGAAAACGAAGTCCCGAATGAAGCTGTCTTTGACTAGCGGACTGCTCGGATAGAAATATTCTCTGACGGACGTTTTTGGATCAACGCCAGTGAGCAGAAAGAATCCCACAGTTCTCCTCAAATCTGAAATCGTCATATTCCTATGAAAACGTACTGTACAGTGCTGTGTATCTACAAAATCTGTCATCTTTTACTATGCCTACAAAATGTACAGTGTTTTAGAAGGTGGAGCAGCTGCAGTAGTTGGCTAATTCTGACGCAGTCAAGCAAATGCTCAAGGTGTGTAAGGTATGTACACTGTACATACCTTCTTTAGAAAATTCAAAGTCGTCGTCGTTCAGATATCGCGCATAGGCCAGCGTGTGATCAACGATGTCATCAAATGTGTCGTCGATCATCCAACTGAATATACCAACTCGCTTCGTCGACATGTTTATTGTGGGCCCACGCTCATAGTCATATCTGGGCAGTTGGAAAATTGGCATCATACTGACGTCATCCAACCACCCATCTGCAACGACCAAAATATGTATACCCAGCGTATCGTACCTGCCTATGTCTTTATATTATGTCGTGTTCGCTCAACTCATTGTTTTGAATCGCTCACTTGCGCTATCATCTGGTGTCAGCTCAGGTGGCCGAGGCGGAGCAGGAGCGCCATCCTCATTTTCATCACCGCCGCCCCTGGATGGGGCTGAAGATGCGCCGCGCCTGCGCCCACGGGAGCCACGACGACCACCTCTACTGGAGCTGCCTCTTCCTCTAGCAGACGAAGTGGCAGACGCTTGAGAACGTTGCTGCCCCGTCAAATCATCCTCACTTTCAACTTCGTCAATGTCACTGTCCGACGCGTCACTGGATGATTCTGATTCATAGTTAGCAGGATCGTCGGCTCCATCTGGCTCTCCATCTTCGTCATCGTTATCGCTGGGCTGTCTAAGCCAAAGGCGGCGGATAGTTGTACTCTCTCGAATTCTGTCAGATCTGCGAATTCCGGCGGATGCGTCATCATCTGCCATGACTCTCGGTCGCTTCTTACGGTAAGCGCCGACGTTGGGATCCTACTACTTCCTACCAAAAATGCGTGGGTCAAACAGCGAACATAAAAATGTATGTTATCGCTGTACATATGCCTAAAAGTAAATACACTATAGCAGTAGAGCATTCACGCTGACCATGTGAAGGTCACACAAGTACCCAAAGAAGTGGCTGAAGAAGCAACTAGAACAATTTTATTTGCGAAAAAGTACATATGTCATACTATGCAAACAAATACCGGTCCTGCATTGTGCATGGTGCTCTACTACGTATTGGCTTGACTGCTTTTTTCAACCGGATTGTTGTGTACTAGTACAGTGATAACAGCTCTACTGGTCGATGGTCTTTATTTTTTTATCTTTGACTTCGCCTTTGGCCTTCAGCTTTTCAAGTTTCCTCCTGTGCCCATCGATAGCCTGTTGGTGTCGGATCTTTCGTACTTTGTCATATTCTTCCAGAGTAAGCCCTTCCTTTTCGGCTTGTAGGATCTGTTTTTGATCCTTTTCCTTGCGTTTCCTCACCCTTTTCTTAGTTTGGTTGAAGGTGACTTTACTTGGATGCCGCAACCTTTGTTTGGATTTGGGCTCTATCACTGAAAACGCCATGTCTTGTAAAGCAGTGTGGGAACGATATTCTGGAGGCATAGTGGTATGATTGGTAGGTAGCATTGACAGGAGCCGACGAAACAACCACATGCCCCAGAAAAAGGGAAAGAATGTAAAATTCTACAGTAGCACATTTCAAAACTTAGAATGTACAATGTAGGTACGCATCAGCTATATAGTGAACCTGTGATTCTTGCGTTGGCTGGCTGAGAAGACGGTTGTAAGCCTTTGTTGTTTCCGTTGGAACCTTCCGGCTTCGGTCCTACTTTCGGCATGCTTTTGGTTGCATCACGCATACACCTGTCGAAAAAGCGAGTAGAATAGACAATCAGACCATTACATGCAATATTGCACATGCATATGCACAATAAGTATCATTGTCCTTTGGATATTCCATGTCACCAATAACACCACAACCCAGAGCGAACAACTGGTTCTTTTGTCCATAAACTCATGAATTGTCAAGGCGGGAGTACCAACTTGCATACAAGTTGCGTGAGAGCATGACCACTTGTCGTGCTTCATTCCGCCAATGACGATCACCGATGCATACGCTATGCCGGGCGGGCGACGGTCCCCGGAGGGCTGCAGTCGCGCTCTCATCGTGTGCTGCAGCTGTACGTAACGTCGTACGGGAAGAAACTACGGTAACCGATTACGTCATGCTCACACGTTGCTACATACACTACACTGCGTTGCGTCAAACCCACCGAGAGCGAGGCGCTCACACACGCGCCAGTCGTTCCCATTGGAAGGCGACGAGCTACAAAAAAGTGCTACTGTGTGTTGTCCTATTTTTCACGTGCGTTCGATGCGGCGGCGTTGTGCACAAAGAATCACAATTTTTTTATCGACACCTGTATCAAACCCACCGAGAGCGCGCGTCACGAATACAGCAGCATCCGTGCCGCGTTCGTCCCCATTGGCAGGCGATTTACATTGCAGAATAATCGACAGTACTAGTCACTTCATCGATCAGAAGAACACGAGACATATGACTGCACTTCCTGCACATTATCAACGAAAAGTAAGGCACGACAGAGACAGATAAGCACAGGTAGGTACTGGCTCAGTATACGTTACGTACACATACAGTACATTCGGTAAATGAACAGGCACAGACAACGCCAGCTATATAAACACACGTAAGGCAAGCAAGCAACGCACACCTACCACGCCGATAGCCTGAATCAAGGCTGCAGCCGTAATGGCATGCATACATAGTACACAGCACGGTAGTAATGTTGCCTATCCTACAAACGTGGATACATGCGTAAGTACATAGTAGTCAGCGAGCCAAAGCTCTCCTACCCGATTAGCTGGGTGTCTCTTCTGCCAGCCACAGCACCAGCACCACGCGCGGTTATGTCATGTTCGGTGCACAGACACACACACACTCAGCAGTCACCTGCGTAATAATGTACGCAGCTACACCACCAGTACGTCAACAAATCTTAGATTCCTACCCGTCCGCCTACCTGAGCTTGCATACTATAAACATTAGATACGTACTGTACCAGCAGTTGAGACGGGGCACACCGCTAGCACAGGAATAGACCACCTACCACCCGCTGACGGAATGCGCAGATGTTTGAGGTCGCGCAAGGCAAGCCGTTTACGCGTGGAATGCGCGAACTTTGCGCCGTGTCACCTTTGTGCCAATTTCGGCATGGTAACCTGCCGCGATCTCGACTATCTGCGCACTCTGTGCGGCAGTATGTAATCAGGAATAAGACACGAGAATACTACGACGCTACAGTGGTACAAAATACTCAGCGACTGTGAAGTGGTAGTGGGATGAGCTGCTGAGCGATGACAGGAAGGGCGCTTCTCTGTGAATCCACCGTCGACGGCGAAGATCGGACAAGAGTGATTCAGTTTTGCAGCGTCTACCTGCACCTGAAAAACGACAGGAAAGTCAGCGAAATTACTGTGCAAAAGTGTGCAATAATAACAGATCGTACGTGTACGTACTTGCCAAGCGCGCGCACGCTACTGTGCGTACAGCGCAGTATGGCATCAACCAATAGTACGTACGTACGTACGTGAGCAAACTGCATCTTGCAGCCTACCCACTACAGCGCAGTATGGCATCAACCAATAGGCGTCAACGTACGTACAGCACAGTGCAGTGCGTACGTACGTATGTAAACAAACTGCATCTTATAGCGTATTTACTACATGCGCTGTTACGGAAAGCGGCCAGACCCCTTTTGCGACAGTTCCGCAAAGTAACCAGACGAAACGCCGACGTCTGCAGTCATCTTCGCTAATCCTTTACATTGTCGGAAAGCAATACACGAAAGAACAAAAGGGGTCCATGGCCGGAAAGAGTTCGCTATGGCACTGTAGTCGTCCTGCCTAGTTTGCGTGTAGCAAACTCGAAGAACGGAGAGAAATCCGCATCTATTTTACGCAACGCGACTCGAAAGCCATAGCGAACCCTTAGACTACAGTTGATGCAAGCATGGCGTGAATGCAGCCTCACCAATGAATTGGATTGGAAAGTCCTGTTGTAGTCTAGCCGTCCATCTGGCCTCCGCTGTTCGGTCCAGCAACGCGGCTGCAGAATACAAGGAGAGTCACTGACCATCCGGCCAACTGATAGCCGGAGAGGTGTAACAAGTCTGAAAGCAAAGACGACGATGGTGACATACACGTGTTGGTAGGAAAAGAAATCGCTGTCAGCGTTACGTGCGCATACGTAGACAGCGAGAGAGAGTTGTCGTTTCAGCGTCAATGACGGCGGCTGCGCAATAGGCGTATGCATGTACGTGCACGCGAAAAGTAAACGTACATGAATCGCGAACAAGTTTCTATTCCACGCAGCGCGGGCAAACGTCCAAAGACAACTCTCTCGCAGGACGAACCATGCGCATATATACCTACATTATACATATGCGCATCGAATTGCGCGTAAGCGACAGAGAGACGGTGCACGCCGAAAAGCAAGGAGCTCATTGGCTCTACCTTCTGCGTCTTGGTCGCAAACACACCTCGCCTTTGCTTCAGCCAGAACAGAGCGACTCTCACAGCAGATAGGGCGCGAGTCGAGGCCTCTCCGAGGAGCGTCGGTTCCAGGACGAGGACGGTAACTGAAAGAGCAGAAAACAGTACGCACATTTCGTGAACAGGTGGACGCATGTTTTTGAGGTCAAAAGTACGTGTTTTAGGGCATAATCGCGGTCAAAACAGGGTTATTCTAGTACAGGACATGCTCAGCTAAGCTTATAGGCATAGTAGCTTGGTGTAGGAGTAGCTGTAGCTATAGTCTGGCCAGAAAGAGTTTGCCGTGGGACTCAAGTCGTCCTGCGTATTTTGCATGTACTTCTGCTAAATAGGAGTACACGAATCATGGACGGAATCGACATTTGTGAATCTACTTCACGCAACGCGCCTTGAATGCCATGGCAAACTCCTGCTAGCCAAACTATAGCTTATGGCCAGCTTACATTGGTTAGGCTAGGTGCCTTCCAGTACACGGGGGGGGGGGGGGGGCAAACAAGGGGGGGGGGGCGCAAACAAGGTGGATGTGTACCCCCAAAAATACGGTAATCGATATCGGAGGAAAGGCTGCGTGCCCGCATTGCATGCCTCAACTATCACGAGAGTGAGAAGGAGGCCTTTACGAGCAAATACAGCCAGCTTTTCTCCCCAACGTCGACCTCTCTTCGACGTCAACAGCGTACCTGACGCGGGCCAAATGACACGTAACGGCGTCGTTCTTTCATCGCGCGCCTGCGTCAGCCAGCAGAGTAGGCGCGAGAGTAGCGGATGGAACGGTAGCACGCCCGTATCCCGCTGGATTCTTTCCGCTGCAAAACGCGAAAGAGCGCTCACAATCACAATGCACGAAGACATGTGGGACGGAATGCGGCACGAGACCGGGCAAAACTCAGACCTACCTGTACGCGGGGTATACACGGTGAAATCCTGGCGGAGACGGACCAATTTTCCCATTCCTTCGAACCGAGACAGCTTCTCATCGTTGACTTAGGACTTCGTCTCCCGTTGCTATCGCTGTTTCGAGCTGCAACAAGCACGAAATGGTCCCATAACAGCAAAAACAAAGAAGAACGCCGGCAGCATACGCAGCAGGCGATTTTTCGGCGTAGAAACCGTCGAAAACACGGAAAAAACTCGCACTTTTCAGTCCTTCTGTGCGAATTCGCGTTCGTCGTCCTTTTCTTCCGCGTCCGCCTCCTTCTTGGCCGTGGGGGAAGCCAAATCTCCATGAAATTTCCGCCGGAAAGTCGCTGGTCTGACTCTGAGTTGCGTTGCGTTGTCGACTTTTCGTTCAGCCGACGGAGGAACCATTTCAAATACGGCTATAAGATACGCATAGAAATTACGGTACACTATTCAATATTTTATTATTTGTTTCCATCATTTTCATTTTATTATTCATCATCACCGAGCAAGAACAACGTAAGAACAGACCGGCAGCTGCTGAAGTACCGGTCGACTTTTATGAGCTCAGTTGCTCATGTATGCTCACGCGTGATCACCTTCAGTACTGGAGGCTTCTTTTTCTCGTGCTCACGCATGATCACCAATGAATGGAGTTGGCAGGCATATTCAGTACTGGTTAAATGTGGGAAAATGGAAAAATCAAGTTCATATTCGGATTCTACGCATAAAATTAGGTCAGAAAAATTTGTTTAAAAATTTAACCCCTTATGAATTTAGATATGCTAAAAATCGCGATTTTTGGAAAGTAGGGGTACTTTGGAGGCCCGTAACTCCTTAAGTTATGCAAATTTTGCAGACACCAGTGGCATATTCGGAATCAGCTTGATCAGGCGCATCTAGTGGTGGTCTGATATCAAAGGAAAAATTAATTTATGGTTGGTGAATTTCTTGGTAAAGAAAAGATATAGCTCAACAATAGTGTTAGGCCTTAACTAGCGGCCTGCCAATGGTATGGGGCGAAAGAGGGGATCCTTCCGGGTAGGTTTCACTATGGCGGCAACTTTCTGCCACAACGTCATTGTCGAGATATAGGCCCATGAAGAGGCTGGATTTGCCCTTTTTTGGCCTCTTCGGCCGAAAACGGCCTGGATCTCTGGGAAATGACGTCATTTTTGGAAAATTTTTTTGTCCCGAAAATCTCTGATCGATTTCGAGTATTTGTTTGTATGGGACCCCCGACCCACGGCTTCACCCTGTTTCGCTATCGCCAGGCTAAATGCAGCATAATTTGTCGGCATCTTCGTTTTCGGGATTTTCTTCATAGCAAGTTCTCCTGTAAATACAACTCCTTGCTTACGGTATAGAGTGTATATGTAGTGTTGCCTACATATACACTCTATACTTACGGAAACGGACGGTTTTACGGACGATGCCGCCCATTGCCAGAATATGATAAATTTACACAAAGGACCATGTTCTGTTGTTTTTAGGGGTGAATCTGTCATATGGCTGAGAGCAAAACTGTGCCCATCTACTTTGAGGTGGGTTCTGCCCACACGTTTCGCCCACGCTCAAGCCGCCGCTTGGATATTCGAACAGGTATTTCTCCATTTTATATTTGCTTGCTCTTACATCGGATTACAGAGTGAATATGGAGATTTTCGAAGTTTATTGTGCCAAGGAAAGGATTCTCGCATGAAGTGCTTTGAAGGCATGACACGAAAATCTTCACTTTCTCTGTGAAACGACCATGAAATATGCAAAAAAGTTGCCAGGACTAGCCAGGTGTGCCTGCACTATTTTCGTTTGCCGTTACGGATGTCGCGAAGGCGCGGAAGCGTATTTAACCCTCTTCGAAATCCCAGGCGTCCGCTTGTCCGTGGACACCCGGCGGACGGGGTTTGCCCCGTCCGTGGACGGGGTTTGTTTTTCAAGGGAAAACAACGAAAAGTCGGCTTCCATGGTAGTCTAGCAGTGTCTGAAGCTCGATGGAGCGGAGACTTACTTACTTGAAGGAAGCTTTTGTTTTTCACACCTTGTACTGTACAGGGTGTTCATTATTTCGACTCGAAACGCGAATAGCTTATAGCTTTTGACGATGCGAGAATTTTAAAAAGTCATGTATGGCAAAGTTGCTCAGTTTTAGAAGACGAACAAAAGTAAATCAAGAAAATTTTAATTTAACCCCTACCATAATAAGTGTTGGCCATGTACACCTTTCAAATACACGGTAGGGGTTAAATTAAAATTTTTCGGATCCAGTTTTGTTGGTCTTCTAAACCTGAGCAACTTTGCCATACATAACTTTTTAAAATTCCCACATGGTAAGAAAGTAATAGCTATGCGCGTTTATTTTCATCTCCAAACATGCATAGCTATTACTTTCTTACCATGTGGGAATCTGCATGCGTAATGTATGGCAAAGTTGCTCAGTTTTAGAAGACGAACAAAACTGGATCAGAAAAATTTTAATTTAACCCCTACCGTGTATTTGAAAGGTGTACATGGCCAACACTTATTATGGTAGGGGTTAAATTAAAATTTTCTTGATTTACTTTTGTTCGTCTTCTAAAACTGAGCAACTTTGCCATACATGACTTTTTAAAATTCTCGCATCGTCAAAAGCTATAAGCTATTCGCGTTTCGAGTCGAAATAATGAACACCCTGTACAGTACAAGGTGTGAAAATCAAAAGCTTCCTTCAAGTAAGTAAGTCTCCGCTCCATCCAGCTTCAGACACTGCTAGACTACCATGGAAGCCGACTTTTCGATGTTTTCCCTTGAAAAACAAACCCCGTCCACGGACGGGGCAAACCCCGTCCGCCGGGTGTCCACGGACAAGCGGACGCCTGGGATTTCGAAGAGGGTTAAGATGCCTATTCTTTCTAAAATAGCCTGGGACCCCCCTGGGACTTTGGGACCCCCGTAGCCGTGCGCGTATTGCAATGGACTACGATACTGTTTGTTAGAGGTTAGAGAGACTAAAAATAGACATGGTCCTAACTGTGGACTTTTGCGCCTTGAGTACTCGATCCTGGTTTAGCGTAAAATAGAATTACGAGTTTTTTGCTGCAAAAAGACTATTAAAAAGACTCACAATTTTATTTTACGCCGAACCAGGACCTAGTACTGAAGGCGCACAAGTTTATAGAGCAGGACCAAGGTCTTTTGACAGGAAAAGCTTTTCTGTGCACATGATTTTGAGACCATAAGCGTGCTATTTGTGAATTTTGTAATGTAATATTGATTGCAGGTCTATCAGTCCAAACTTTGTCTCCCTCTCTACGCGACGAAGAACGAGGCGGCAGTTTTTGCTTGCCTGCAGAGCAACAGAGGAATTATTTGCTGCGCAATCGCTTTCTGATGTGGTACGTGAAGTCCACTGGATGTTGTTCTTCTCTCGTTAGCAACCGGCTTTTGACCAGTTGCGGTTAGAATAGAATTTTGGGTGGCCCCGCGGGACTTAGTGTTTAGATCGGTACCGACGGGGACGTCGATGTCGTTCAGTCATCTGGGAGCGACAAAGGAGCGAGCCAAGAGAGGAGAAGGACAACAAACGCCGTGGAGGACCACCTTAGCACCGTCTACAATACCGCGGGGCCACCTCGCCACCACCCAACAGTCTTAGCGCAACTGGTCAATATATGGTCACACCTTAGTATTGAACTGATTATGCGGCTAGCCTCGACGTTTTTCAGGCGATGTCAAGGCTCGGACTTACTGTTGGAAGAGCATTCGTTGGATTGCGAGCTGACTGGCAGTGCGCTGACAATACATTTCCACGACACTGTACTGTCGGAGGGAGTAGGCGTGCACAGCGTGGGTGGCGATGCGCTGTGTCTCCTGGTACCTACTCTGTCATCTGTGCACAGGATCAGCTTGGACCACCCTTCTTCCGCTCTTCTCACCAACTCGGTATATGTTGTATGTTTGTACTCACTACGTGTTACAGTATGTGGTGCAACTGGGAAATATTGTGCAACCTGTTGGGATGAGCTGAAAGAGCAAGAAGCCCCGCCCCTTTCATCTCTCAACCATACGTACATGTCACTACCGTATTTACCTGTGCATAGCCCCTATGTTTTTGAGAGGTGCGTAGAGGCATATTTTTTAGGTCAAAAGCACGTGTTTTAGGGCATAATTGAGGTCAAACCAGGGTTATTCTAGTACAATACACCCCCAAGCAGGCTTATAGGCACCTTAGCTTGGTGTGAGAGTGGCTATGGTAGCTTATTACCAGCTTATATAGGCAGCTTCAGGTACTGTACAGTACATATGGGGCTATGTATGGGGGGGGGGGCTATGCATGGGTCATTTTTTATGTTTTGCCAATATGGGGCTATGCATAGGGGGGGGGGGGGGGGGCTATGCACAGGTAAATACGGTACTTTCCATTTCCAATCTCTCAACAAAGGCGATTGGGTCTCAAATATTCCCGCAGTGCTCCTGCCGCCACGTTTCAGAGCGGATTGCCTGCCGCCTGCCTTTCGCTGTTCAGTGTGCTCCCTTCTCTTTTGCAGCCTCTCAGTCTGCGGCCGGGAGGTGGTGGTGCAGCGTTGCCTTCGGTTCTGTCGAGTGTGAGCGAGGAATCTCTGGCGGCGGCGACAGACTCCAGTGCGTGGGCGGGCTTGGACGAGGCGGCCGCAGTGCATGCCTCGCGTTCTCTGCCCATCTGTTGCGCTTCTGCCCTGCTCGCGGCTGACGCGGCAGTATTCGCCGTCGCCTATGCCGACTCCTCCATACTTCTCGTCACTCTACCCGCAGGTGGGTGTTGATGATACGGTACGTAACATGAAACGTGACAACGCGCGCGCCGCACTTTGCACGCGGCACATAGACAGCGCCCGGATTTTTTCAAACTGTCCACACCGACCTAGGGTGTACGGCTGTTGTGAGAGCTTGAGGGTGTGTTCTTGAGACGGTGGCTCGAAGTCGTTCGATGTGTTGCGACCTGCGTGGGAGCTTGGACGCATGCTCAAGGGTCTGTTGTCCCCCTTCAGCGGTGGTGGTCAGAGAGGAATGGAAGAAGGCTCCACGTCTCCTCACGCTGCCCAATCACTCTGTCTCTTTTCCGCAGCGGCTTCGGATCTATGGCTAGCCGGTCTTTCGCTGGATTATCAGCTGCATCTCTGGGCCTTGCCTGTAAGGTGATGCGACGTAAAGTCAGGCGTTCACTTTGCATTTTAGGCGTATACCAAGCTTCTTTTTGTGCGCAAGCTTCTACCTTCTTTACTTCATAATATTAGATTTATCGTACCACCCCTCTCTACCGTAGTACCGTAAAATTTTATTATTTATGATCATTTATTTTTGATGGTCGATGTGTGTTTGTGTTTTTGACTGAAGTCTAAAAAGCTGAAAGCATCTGTGAGGTTGTTGGAAGATATGGACACTGGCCGAATTGGACGCGGAAATGAAAGTATGAATGAAAAGTGGGCCTGAAAAGATGTATGTATCATCCCAATGCTGCCATCATGTTGTGTTTATCGGTTCTTTGCCTTCTTTAGGCGAAGGAGTTCGGCTGAAACATGCAACCATTGATGGTGCGTCCTATTTGGTATCATTTCTGCGTGTGGACAGCGGAGTATCGCTTCAGCTTTTGGACAGCGGAAATAAGGTCAGACTTTTGGTAGATGTGCGACCAGGGATATCATGCGACAGAAAAGGGGGTTGTCCATGTTAGTACATGAAAGATTTCATCAGCATAGTCAGTCCAGCCAAAGTTGACCATGGGGTTTGCTCGTAGACAGCTCTCGCTGACCAGAAGAGGGACTATTACCTATATGCTTGCTTTGTATGGATCTGACGTGGAGTTCGTTGCTTTTTATTTTTAGTTTCTGTTGCATCGATGTGACTTTAACTCTGGATGCGTTGTGCTGACTCAAGTGTTTGCTAGAGTGGAAGCTCCAAGTGTAAGACGGACGGAATAAAGTTGCTTGGTTGTTGTTTGATAGCCCATTCACATTGGAGTTGGAAACAAGAGCAGGACGTACGCTCGGCGTGTCTATGGCTCGCGACGCACGACAGCCATAGATGCGACGCCGAGCACATTTTTTGGTTTATTCTTCCAATGTGCATGAATGAGCCATGACTCTGTTGGGGTTTTGCGTCAAGTTATTGCCCCCGTCAACTGCAAAACTATTCTTCTTTACAGCTGCTACTGGTGGATTTTGCACTGACTGACACCGCTCTGTGGAGTTTGTGGCTGGATCCAGAGAACCGTACCGTAGTCAAGTTCAAGCCATTGAATTTGTATGTACATACGAAAATGTATACCGTATTTTTGGGTGTATATCCCCCCCATTGTATATCCCCCCCCCCCCCCCCCCCCCAGTGTATAACCCCCCATGTACTGGAAGGTACCTAGCCTACCTGTGTAAGCTGGTCATAAGCTAGCTATAGCTACTCCTATACCAAGCTACTATGCCTATAAGCTTTGCTGAGCATGTCTTGTACTAGAATAACCCTGTTTTGACCGCAATTATGCCCTAAAACACATACTTTTGGCCTCAAAAACATGCCTCTACACACCTCTCAAAAACATAAATTTTGTCCCATGTACAGAGTGTCTCAAAATAAACCGAACACTTTTCCGTGCACGTAACTCTGGAACCACACGTTAGATTTTCATGCGGTTTCTTGTATTTAGTAGCCAAGGCTTCAACTTAGATGTGTACAAAATTTCAGCTACTTGGTCCACGTACTTCAGAAATTACGACCGTTTGAATCTCGAAGCTCAATATCGACGTTTTTTCTTTAGTATGGAGAAAAATTACGGTCTTATTTATCAAGATACCTTGTTCCATGCGTTTGCTATGCTGCCACTGGGGATAATGCATGAGATACACATTTCCTAGCATTTTGGGACATCTTTTTTCATTACGAGAGTAATTTTATTTTGGACTATGCACAGGAGGTCCTTAAAACCTCCACTACCAGTTCGAAAAACTCTCGTTTTTGACCGCCAGAGAAAGGATGTGTTTGAGCAGCTTCCACTGGGCCTATGAAGCTAAAATTTTGTACACATCTAAGTTGAAGCCTTGGCTACTAAACACAAAAAACCGCATGAAAATCTAACGTGTGGTTCCAGAGTTATATGCATGGAAAGGTGTTCGGTTTATTATGAGACACCCTGTATATCCCCCCCAGTGTATATCCCCCCAGTGTATAACCCCCATCAGACCTCTCGATTTTTGTGTAGCCCCATGGGGCTATACACCCAAAAATACGGTAATTACAATATCGAGGGGGCAATTCTTTTCGAACAGAAAAAAGCGAGGATCATATTATTGATTGATGTCGCCTTTACGACTAAGATTTAGTCCTTTACGTGATCTCTATTTCCCCACCGCTAGTTTGCTTCCGGTACTTTTCTGCCTACTTTACTTTCTCCCCCCGATCCTGTTGCATTCTGTGTGTGTTTTCGTAACGCAAGTTTCATTTGTGCTTTAGCCGCGTGGGATGGATGGGTGCCTGGTGCGAAGTTTGGTCCGCGCGTTCTGCAGTACTGAGCACTCCTGAGCTCACGAGCGAAGATGAGGGCTTGGCGCATGTTCTGAAGCCGGGCCGCTATTCCTTCGACACTGTGACACGAGCTTTGAATATGGTAAGTCATCTTCTTCTTTCACAGTCGCTCCACTGAGAGAATGCGGAGATTTCCGAAGTCGGCAAGACATTCTGCCGTGAAATGCATGGACATGTATGGACATATTCTTTGCTATTCGTGCTTTTCTCCGCGAAGAAGCTTTCCGCGGCATCGGAAATCTCCATGTGTTTTGATGGATCGACAGTACCAGTTTATTTTCTCTTCGCATGGTGCGAGTGGTGCCTATTATTTGTTTGGATTTTCTGAGCGATTCTTCAGTAGTACACGCGATTGGTGTTTCAGATGCTGAGTAATGGTCGCTCACAGAGTCCGCGTGGAGATTGGAAGCGCCTTGAAATGGAGATTAAAGCAGCGGCGACGGAACAACAGGAAATGGTTTGCTTGCCTGATAACACTTAGTTGATACACCTGTACAGAATCCATTGAAGACTATCCTAAAGCATAATGTGGTAGAGGGAGTAGAGAGAAGAAGAGGAGAATTTAGGCATCAGACGATGGCAATGTTGTGGCGGCGCAATTCTGGCGCGATTTCTGCATTTCTTGCGCACAATTCGATGCTGCTGAACAGAAACCACTGGCGTTGCTCGCCTGTCCTGCAATGGGCCTTTTCGGAGCGATTACTCATGTATGCATCTGTGAGTGTACTTATGTACAGTATGTCTGTACTGTACGTATGGACCTCTGTCCGTGCTGTGAATAGAACAAGGGGTTTCGTGTATTCCTATATTCCTGGGCATCTCTCGCTAAACGGATTACAATGGGTATGAGTAGTGGTAGATAGCGTACGGCACCGCATGTCTATGTATGCCATGCATGAACATTATGCAGTGTACATTTGATCATGGGAAGTGCAACATTGGGAAGGAACGGGGCTGGAGAAGATGTGACTTGCTTGCAGGAGCGCTTCTTCGTCTATATGCCAGAGGAGACGGCGGGAGAGGAGGAGGAAGCGGAAGAATTTGAGAACGGCAACCCGATTGATCTCACCTGCTCTGCCCTGCTCACCCAAGGAAGAACTGGTAATTGTACTGCCGCAGGCTCCCATGTGTAGAGTACCTGTGACTAGTGCTACGTACGCAGGTGCACGTATAGTCGAACAACAAATTTCATGAACCATTGAAATTTTTTCTCAGCCAATAAAAGACGTAGAGCACAGCGGTCAAACTTCTACGGCAACCTCGCAAACGCCCGAAAAATTAAAATGGCAGAAATAAGCATATGTGATAAAGACGATGAAAATGCGCATCGGGCGTACAGGGTCGTAGGGTGTCGTGGTTTAGCGTATGCCAAATGGTGACACGATTTCAGTACTGAAGGAATTCGGCGAGATCTCGACACTGAGAGCAGCTGGAGACAAACGGTTTTTTTATTGGAACGGCGAGCTAAAGTTAGCCGTAGAAGTTTGACCGCTGTGCTCTACGTCTTTTATTGGCTGAGAAAAAATTTCAATGGTTCATGAAATTTCTTGTTCGACTTTAGTATTCTTTCCATTTGTGTGCTGTGACCGTTGCACTGCATGCCTATAGTCCAAGGAGTACGTGCCTTGAAAGAAGAAGCCAAAAGAAAGGCGCGTACTCCCATTGAAAAAAGGTAGCCTACCTTCTTATTGTGGATAAGTAGAGGATGGCCTGAATTTCCTCGAACCTATTTGCAGCGTTGTCACAGAATGAGTACGCACTGGGCGACTGTCTGGAGAAGGTGAGGCGGTTGTGTGCGGGCGGGCTGAGCTGCGAGCTGATACGACGCCACAGCGACGCTCAGATCTGGCAGCTGCTGCAGGAGAAAGCGCGAACTGCTGCCTTCAAGTCAGTACTGCTGTGATTGCATACATACGTACGTACGTACATACATACGTACATACATACATACATACATACATACATACATACATACATACATACATACGTACGTACGTACGTACATACATACATACATACATACATACATACATACATACATACATACATACATACATACATACATACATACATACATACATACATACATATATACATACGTACGTACGTACATACATACATACATACATACGTACGTACATACATACATACATACATACATACATACATACATTCATACATACGGGTGTGTTCTTCCTAGTTTTAGAGTGGGTGAAGAAGCTGGAGCCAGAGAGATGGAGAAGCTGCAGAAGGGAGTAGTGGACCTTGCGCAGAGCTCGCTGCCAAAGTTTCTTCGCGCCCTGCTCTTTCGATTCGCGCCGCAACGGGGCCACGACGTACAGGATGAAGTTGAGATGGATGAGGATGACGAGGACGATGGAGAGCGAAGTGAGAACATTGCCCTGTCTTTGTTGCGGCTGGGGTATTGAGTGGGTGTGGGCTAAGGTCGGACGCTAGCTTCTTAACCACCCAGCGAAGGATGATTCTTCCACCGGTGCTATTGGACTGGCTACTTCCCTGGATTGGGAAGTACTCTATGCTTAGCTGTGTTGGTCACGAGTAAGGTAGATAGCTGGAAGGGCTAGAGTGCTAGACTTTGCCTCGTAGTAAGCTTGGTGTTCGACTTCACCCCCCGTCGTACGACACCTCTCCCGCCCACCTCATACAGCTCTAGATATTTGCTCTTTTCCTCTCTTCGTGGTACACTTGCTGTGTTTTATATATTCTAGGCGGTCGGGATTTTTGCTCCACCACCTCTGGCCTGCGCAGTGCATGCGCGGCATCTGTGCTGGTGTCTGGCTTGGAAACAGTGGTGCAGTGGCGTCTGCAGCTGTGTCTGGACAGCCTACAACTACTGGCGTTCGCCTGCAAGTGGAAGGAGGGGGTACGTACGTACGTTGTGTTATGGGTCGGCAGTGATGGAGCTGGATATGGATAGAATGTTTGGGGTACTTTTGGACAACACGAAATTGCGGCTGCTCGAAGCACGTTTGTACGTTACTACAAAGCGTTTTCTAGCTTGTGGTCAAACACCGTAGAAACAACGCAATACAAGCCAATCCGCCAGGGGTGGCTTTTTTTGATTTTAGAATTTTTACAGAGTTGATATAGCTAATATTTTGTTGTAGATGCCATTTTGGCCTTGGGTGGAAGAAGAGGCGCTGCCAGCTTTGATCTCTCTGGCGCGAGGATATCACACTTTGGCATGGATTTGCTCGCGTCGACCCTTACCCGTTCAACCAGAAATCAGGTACGTATAGGCCTACGTACGTACGTTCATTATTAGAGAACAGACAACGGCATCTGGCACGGAGTAGATAACTATGATAGTGCGGGGTAATTCGGTTGCTACCTTAAAGGGTGCCGTGGGGTAAACCCGGCCACCTAAGCTCCTTTGAACTTGCTGCTTCTGCGATGGATCAAATTGCTCATTTGAAAAAGGAGCGTTCAAGGAATCGATTTATACAAAATTTGTCTCAATCGGTCCATTTGTTGCTGAGATATGCTGCCCTGAAACTTAGGTGGCCGGATTTTCCCAGGGCCGGGTTTACCCCAAAGTACCCTACCTTGTTACTATTTGCAGCGAGTGGAGCGCTCGCCTGATGGCGGATCTCTGTCTTGGGGAGCAGCAGCGTGCTTCCTGTTGGGATTTGCCGCCGTCTTCCTCTGATCCTCTGCTGGTGGCGTTTGTCCAGGGCTCTTCCCAACTCCGCTCGCTATTGGCTGAGAGGATGCGAGCAGCCAATGATCGTGCGGCTGGCTGGAACGCGCACGCTCGCCACATGACTGACGCCTTAATGGAAGCGCTGTGGCCATCTTCGCCTCAGTTATTGTTTCCGGATTTCTTAGTGTCAAGCGCGCAGTACCAGCACTTGATGGTGAGTCGTAGGTTGTATAGGTATACACTATACAGAGGCTGAGCTGATAGTTACGACAGACGGAGAAATCGATCACTCGTTTCCTTGGTCGTCAATTTTGAAAGACTTGAGGAAGGAAGGAAGAATGACCAAGAAAAATGAATTCTTCCGCTCATTCGTTCTTAGCACTGAACATTCGTTCGTGTTTTTTTGTCGAAGCGCGGTACATGACTGACTACGTAGGTAGGTAAGTACGTACGTACATAGCGCTCAATATGAACGTAGTGCCGTAGTACGTTTACTAGTCTGTCGCGCTCGTGGCGCAGGCGGTAAGACGGGCTGCGTCCGATCTGCCGTCCTCTGCGTCATGAGTTCCCACTCTCGCCAGGTGGGATTAAAGCGACTGGCAACCCCAGCGGCAGTATGGTGCGCCCGCTCGCTGGCTTCTAAAGGCACCAGTGCTTTCCTTCGGGTCTGCACACCCCGACCAGTGGTCGCTGATGGCTGTTCGGCTTCGTGCCAGGCCCTTCCCTGGTTCGGGCCATTGTTGGTCGTGCCTTGTGGCACTGGACTGGCCCACCATAACGGGCGTTGTTAAAGGTTCGGAGGAGACTATAGTCTGGCCAGTAGGAGTTTGGCATGGCATTTAAGGCGCGTTGTGTAATTTAGCACAGGGTCCCACCACTGATTTTCTCAGGTGCTCACAGATCAACAGTTTTTACTCACTCTACCACTGAAAAATTGGCCAAAAGTGAGTAAAATCCACATGGCAGACTCAATAAGCCAAAATCAAAATACACAATTTCTTTTGGTCAACTAAGTTTACCACTTCCAAAATTTTGTTGGAAACAAAATTTTTTGGTAGCACAAGTGGTAAAGAGTCATTTTGGCACTGGCAAACCATAGAAATCCGTGGATTTGAAAGTGGTAAACTTAGTGAACCAAAATAAATTACAAATATTGATTTTGGTTTATTGAATCTGCCATATCGATGTTACTCTGTTTTTGGCCAATTTTGCAGTGGAAAAGTGAGTTCATGACTTAGAAACCAACAGAGGAGTTTGTTCCAAGTTATAGCGATCGCAAAACAAGATTTTGTAAACAACGCAACGCGCCTTAAATGCCATGCCAAACTCCTACTGGCCAGACTATAGGTGGGTTTCACCTACAGCCGACCCTGTAAGGTACGGTCTCGCCAAAAAAAAAAAACGTTTACTAGTCTGCCTGCACTGTAATTGTGATGTCGATGTGCCGTCTCTTTGTTGAAGGAATATTGCTCCGTAGTCTCCTGGCCTAGCGATATGGGTTCGTTGAAATGGTTCTACTACGGCCTAGCAGCTGTACATCTTCAGCAACCATCAGTAGTAAGTGTCGCACTTGATCTTTTATATTGCATACATAAACATTAAACAGCACGCGCATGAACAATACGTAGACTACAACCACGCCTGTGGGTTTTTGTATTGTACATATTAGGTTAGGTTATCGTTTCGCTAAATGTGCCTAGCAAACTGCCTGATAATTGCAGGCGCTGAACGCGTTTCACGAGGCTTTTCAAGGCGTAGAGCAGGTGGAAGGTGGGTTGCGGCAGAAGTTATTCGGCGCCAGCGACGACGCGGCGGCGGCGGCTGCGGCTTACTTTCTGAAAGTGGCCAATCTCTTCGAGGAGCGTCTCTTCCCTGCGGAAGCCGTGCAGGCGGCGAAGGAAGGCTTGCGAGTGACGACGGACGAGCAAGGCAACGCTAATCTCAATAATAATCGGGTATTATTATTGTACATAGATGTATTTTCAAATGTTGAACGAACTTTTATGCACAAGCTAGTCCACATTTGTGTGCTGTTGTGCGCCGTTGCCGGTTGACTGGCCATCTTATGTCGGTGCAAGTGTGCAACTGTTCGACTCCTTAAGAGATGCGAGGACCTTAAGGGAAATAGTCAAAAAATAGGCGGTCAGTGCGTGAGTCAAACACGCAGCGCAGCACGGGATTATGCCCCTCTTAGCGCACGTCCCCATCTTTTCTCCTTCCTACCGACTCCTTCCTACCCTCAACTCTTCCAGCTTCATAATCATTGGTCGGAACAGCAAAGCTACGAGTTTACCCAGACTCCTGTCACACAGTGTATTACATTGGAGCCTGGGTGAACTTGTAGCTTTGATCATTCGGCCAGATATAGGGCAGAGAAAGGGCTGATGCCCAACGAAACCCCCTTCCGAACAGGAATGCAAGCGGTGTGTGTAGGCGAAGCTGTGGACGGTGCTGTTCAAGAACCAGGTGTGCCTGCGTCGCTGGGAAGGCGCCTTGGCGTCGGTGCTGGCGAATCCGAGATGGGACCTGCGGCGCAACTGTCTGCGCCAGCTCATCCACGGCCTCATCTCCCCTCGCGACCCGGCTCTCCTGCACGTACTCGTACGTCTCAACTACGAGCAGCTGGAGAAGGAGGTATTAGGTGGGGTAGGGTAGCACGGGGCAAAATCGGACAGCGCAGCTTTACTCGATGACTACTTAGCACGTGAACGAACGCTGCAGGGTTATTACGTATGAATATGCATTTGCTCAGACGGGAATGTGCGTTGTAGCTAGCAGATATTTCTGATGGTATACTGTAGTTGGTGGAAATGTTGGAGTCGCGAGCCCGCACTACTGATCTGCTTAGCGCGGAATTGGACTACTACCACTTGCTCTACTCCTTCTTCATACATCGCGATCAATACAGAAAGGGTAGGCTATCTTCCTTCCTACAGTATTCATAATGCCGATTGTATATTTGGTTGTCTTACTTTTGGAACACCTCTTGCTAATATGAAGCTTCTCAGAGTAGTGAAACAGTTTAGGGAGTGTACCTACCTGTTATGTCTTGCAGCCGCGTCCTACATGTACGAGTGGGCTGAGCGCTTGGCGATGGAGGGCGATGCGATGACACGGATCTCCAAGCAGGTGGACGCCTTAGCCGCCTGCGCCTGCACGCTCAGCCTGGCTTCCGAGGACTGCCAATGGCTGGTGAAGCGAAGATACGCCAAGGATGCATTCGTAAGTTCCTGACGCACGGTTGCTAGCAGGGTTCCTTTACCAGGAGTAATACGTGCGATGCATGTACAATTGTACAGTGTGGACGAAGTGCTTGTTTGTTGCACGGCGCGCACACTTTCTGGGAAAGTACCAATTATCCGCCGTTTTGCTAGAAGGAACACTTTCCCGGAAATGGGCGACAAAATTGCAGCCAGACGAAAGGCAGTCCGGAGATCGCACAATCTCCTGATTTGTTCCCTTCTCAATAGTGATGGGCATGGTGCGTTAGCCCAAAGAAGACACAATGCGCTACGAATGCTATATATTGTAGTGGATGGAGCGTGGTGAGAAATCTCCGAAACGCACGGCGGACGACGCGGACGTATCTTCATCCGTCGCTACAACAGCCTCAACTTTCTCAGTTCACAAACGACAGGGCGCTGGGAAGCTGGCGACGGAAATCGCCACGTTAGCCGACATACGCAAGGAACTTATGGTCGCCCAAGCGAGAAAGGAACTGGAAGAAGAAAGAAGGTCAGTATCCATGGGGCGCCCGTGGCCAAGTAGATAAGGCGTCTGCCTCACGCTACACGTCCCGTTGCCGAACACTTGCATGGTTCGCAGACAGCAATGCTCGGACCCCACCCCCTTCTAACTTTATGACTCCCAATCAATGCCACAATGCCATACACTGTTGTGTGATTTGTAAGGTCTAAGAAAGCGATGCGACGGGGACAAGCAGAGAGCGACAAGAGGAAGGGAGGAGAAGATGGCTTCTTGCTCGCGTATACAACCTCGGAGTTGGTGATGGAGCTGCTTAAGGTGGACAGATACGATACGGCACTGAAGCTCTGTCACGCCTTGGACATGGATCGGAAGGTATTAGCGGGAAGCTTATTTGTGCAGAAGTAGCAGATGACGGCCAACCGCCGGTTGTCGTTTGCCACACACCCGTCCGTCGTTATCATTCGGTTAGCAGCAGTCAGTCCTGACCCAGTTATCCCTTGCTGCAAGCATATGCACAGTGCTAAATCGTTTGCGTAGATGGTGACCGAGCTGATGGAACGGTTGACTGTGAAGTGCGTGCAGTGTGAACATCTGGCAAGAATGGTGAAAACGAGACGAGAGGAAGGAGGAAGAGGATCGCCGGCGGAGTTTGAATGGCTGGAGAAGAATCAGATGATGCTTTCAATGGGTGCCATCTGGCATTTGGGGTACGTGAATGTGCTCTGTGTTATGCACCTAGTACACGTTACCCTTACTTGGCATGTATGCAGTCTCGAACGAATGCACGTACGTACGTATAGTATTGCTTTCAGTAGGCTGATTCACGTGCTTTGATTATTGTTGTTGGGTACGATTACGATACAGTGGAGCAGTAATTTTCTTTGGTTCCTTCTTCTCTTGCAGCCCAAGTCAGAAATGCTGGAGGCTGCTGCAGGTGTACGTGGAGCGCCTTTGCCGCGATTTGGACAAGGCTGAATGCGTTCTGCGCACAGTATCCAGGACACTGCTCAGCTACGGACGCGAAATTCCCCTGTGGCTCATGGAGAAATATCAGGTAACTGCGTATGCAGACATGCTTCCTTTGTCCACATCTGTACCTACTGACAGTTGTAGTCGGTTCACTAAAGGGGATGCAGCTAGAATTAACATGGATGGAGATATACGTATGCATGTCTTGTTCGTTTTTCTTTGTGTGTAGAAACAGGATATCGGCAGTTGTCTGCTATCGCTGTTGGTCTTTGAGAGGCTGAGCGAAGGCTGTCGCCTCATCTCAGGCTATGTGGACGCACTTCTGGGCACAGGGATGGACCGATATGGAGTGAAGGTGAGTCGAATATACCGCAGTGCGCTCGAGCAGTGTAGGTTCAGGCAGTTTTGGGCCATTACATCATCTTGAGGATGAGTTTTTACAGTTTCAGCCTCGTTCAGATTAGCAACGTACGTACGAACTGTACGTCCGAGGTAAGTAGGACATCCAACGTACGTCGCTAAATCTAGTCGCGGCTGTGTCGTTTTTGCCAACCTTTTTCTACAATGCTTATCTTTTATTATTCGTTACCAGGCATGTTTGGCGCCAGGAAACGAAGCCGTCTGGCTTCCTTACAATATGATTGACAAACTGCTAGATTTATGCAATAAGGCTGGAGATCCTAACGTGCTCAAGGTAATGATTTCTGTATGCATTTATATATGATAGTATATGTTTTTGTAGGCACAGACGTCATGTGTAATGTCGGTATGTAAATGTGGGTGTACCTATGTATAGTATAGTTGGCGGCCTTCGACTGTTAGGTGTCATGTTCGTTTCAGGAATGCAAGGCGCTGGAGAAGAAGTTGGAACACTACCTGAAGCAAGTGGAATCCGTGCACAAGGCGCAGCAAACTGCCGCTAAATACGCGCGACGAAAATCCGCCACTGCTGCTGCTGCTGCACAATAGGGTCATGTGTGATGAAATAAAAGCGCAAACCGAAACGCAGCTGTACCTCACAATCCAAGAACCATTCGTAACCATGTTGTCTTTTGTTGTTTGTTGGTGATTCGAATCGAAACTAGAAAGAAGAATTTTTCAGACTTTGTGAGCGAATCTTTCTGAACATGAATTGGTAGGCTATATGCTAAAGGATACCTTTATGGACTGAAATAACTCCAAGTGCATACTCCTGTATTGCTGTATTGCAGTTGTTGGAATAGCGGTTGATGAGCAGATGTGTAAGCTGTTATAGTCTGGCCAATAGCAGTTGGCACCTGGACTCAAGGCGAGTTGCGTAGTTTGCATGTACTTCTGCTAAATAGGAGTACATGAAGCGTGGACAGAAATCCGCATTTTTAAATCTATTTTACGCAATGCGCCTTGAGTTCAGGTGCCAACTGCTACTGGCCAGACTATAGCGGGTATCGCTGACGAAGCTCTGGATGAATCCTGATAAGGTGAGCGGCGAGAGTGTAATCTGGAGCTTTCCTCGCGGTCGTGTGACAGTAGACGGACCGCAAGATTTTGTGTGCAAATGCTGCAATGTGTGGATTCTTCTGCAGGGATTAGCGGATGTATTGTTGGCTGCCACGCTGAGTGGTACCATATCATGTGTAATTCTGCAACCGTTAGACCTGATTAAGACACGCATGCAGTTCCCGGGCTCATCTGCTCCCACTGACAGGTACATACAGTACTAGGTACCTACATATCACAATGTTTTACAGTACTGTACGAGTACATTACGTACATGTTCTCTCAACAAATAAAGTGACCTGTCTTTCTATGCCATATCATCAGCCCTCAATAATCCTATCATAGTGATATTAACGCGCGGCTTTTTTACAGACGGCTTCGATTTCGCGAAGTAGCACCTCGCGTGGTGAGGACAGAGGGGTTGCTGGCACTGTGGAAAGGTCTCAGTCCTGTATGTCCTTAGCTTTGCACCACTACACATGCGCGAGTGGTTTATTGTACTATGCGTGCAGGCAGACATAGTACCTATAATATTCTCTACTTTGCGAAGGGACTTTGTAACCAGTGTGTGTTTGTGTTATTTTGTTATCTAATTTCAGAGTCTGCTACGGATAGTGCCTGGCGTGTCTTTGTACTTTGTTTCCTTGACTATGCTGGAGCGGACTTTCCTGCCTGGTGATCTCCTGCCTCCGTCCCATTGGCAGAATCTCTGCTTTGGAGGCCTGGCGCGCTCCTTCGCTGGATTCTTACTTCTGCCTGCCACTGTGCTCAAGATACGCTTCGAAGTATGCACAGTAAGTAAGTAGGGGTGTGCACGCATGTACCGCTTCGCCCCAAATTTTACTAGCTGGGAAAAAGTAGGGGCCTAGGGGGACATTTTTGCTGAACTGAATATGGTTGCACAAAATCCCTGTGGCTTTGCAGAGCTCAGTGTTTCAGTATCGGGGAATTCGCTCAGCAGCTTCAGAAATGTTCAGGCGTGAAGGATTTAGAAGTAAAATCTGACGGAGCTGCATACGTACATCACATACGTATGTACCTTACACACTTGCGCCTAACGTATGCACATACATGTCTCATACACGCAGTCTGTTGACGTTTTGGATGCGTTATACAAATGCCTTGTGCTGTGTGCTGTATGTGTCATGCTTTTCTTGGCAGGTTTCTATAGTGGCCTCGTACCGACATTGCTACGGGATGCTCCTTTCTCTGGCGTTTACCTAATGTTTTATCGCTGGCAAACCGGACTGCTCAGACTCAGTAAAGCAAAGGCAAACAAGCCTTCGTTTTTATTTCCGCGCTTTATCTGCGTGATCCTGATCCCATTATTCTTTCCTGTGTACTGTAGGCTATATGCACAACATACTACAGTATGTGACAAAATAGGATAGTGCGGGGTATTTCGGGACACTCCTGCTTTTTATCTTTGTTTTAGCAGGAGCAGGCCATATTGTAGTAGGTACATCGGGGTCAGGGAGTACATTGTATGCGCAATCGTCGGCTTTGGCAAAAGAACCAGCAAAAGACGAGGATCATTTTGATTCTTCTGTCGGATATTGGATAGGATGGCCCAAATTGCCCCGGTGGCCCGAATTACCTCGCAGGATTATGCGTATGACGGTTGGCTCTTTGTAATCTTTTGTAATTTTAGAGGAGTTTGAGTCGATGACCGTATCCAGTGCGCTTCGTTTCGGTTGTGGTGTGAACGCGGGGATTGCCGCGTGCCTAGTGACGCATCCGCTGGACGTGGTCAAAACGAGGGTTCAACTCTTTCCCAAGCTGCACCCAAGCAGCCTGGCCGTAGCGCGGCAGATATTAAAGGTAATGTGGGCATGGGGGAAAGTTGAACAGGGAGCGAAGCCTTTCTCAACCAATGCAGTACCGTATTTTTGGGTGTATAGCCCCATGGGGCTATACAAAAATCGAGAGGTCTGATGGGGGGTTATACACTGGGGGGGGGGGGGGGGGGGATATACATGGGACAAAATTTTTGTTTGTGAGAGGTGAGCAGAGGCATGTTTTTTAGGTCAAAAGTACGTGTTTTAGGGCATAATCGCGGTTAAAACAGGGTTATTCTAGTATAAGACATGCTCAGCTAAGCTTATAGGCATGGTAGCATGGTGTAGGAGTAGCTATAGCTAGCTTATGACCAGCTTACATAGGTATGTAGGTTAGGTACCTTCCAGTACATGGGGGGTTATACGCCAGGGGGGATATACATAGGACAAAATTTATGTTTTGCCAATGGGGGGTTATACACTGGGGGGGGGGGGATATACTCAGGGGGGGGGGGGGGATATACACCCAAAAATACGGTACATGCACAGTACAGTATGTTCAGCATCGTAGCTCACTTTCGTTCGCGTCGAGAACGATATTTGTAATGTTGAAGTCGCCTTCTGTCCCGCAAGGCAAGAAACCAAGCTGGTTGGAAGCGATTCTAGTTCATTCTCGACCCGAATCGAAATCGAAAGTGAGCTTGCGGTACTCCCGATAAATGAACTGTAAAATACCTGCCAGCTGTATGGGTCGAGCTGCAGTGAAGTTGAGTTATGCACTCTCACTCACCAAGACATGAGCTAGAAATTATTGGGGAAGGCGTAGTAGCCCCTGCACGTACGTACGCTCTGCAAACATGTTGTTTTTGTGTACTGTATCTTCCTGATATTATTATCTTTTCGGCCCGTTTCGAGAATGTTTTGAGCTGATGATTTTGTTCCAGGAGAGTGGCTGGTCAGGATTTTTCCGCGGGTTCGTGCCGCGGGCGCTCAGAAGAACCTTGATGACTGCCATGGCGTGGACAACCTTTGAAGAAGTATGTGTTGGGTACCTACCTGTTTCCTTTATTAGTGCATACATGGGCAAAGCGTTTTGTAGATTTTGCTGCGATATGGGCACGGTGTCACAAAGGGAGCCAAATCTCATGACTGACTGACGACCGCAATGTGAAGTTGGACGGGTGCCAAATGACCTTCTCTGAACATACTGCTGGCTGAGCGATTGTTGTGATGAAATCCAACAAATTTCCTGTGTCTCATTTCGTTATTTTCATTATTTCTGTTGTTCTAACATGTTTGTTTTGTCGTTGGTTATGGCGACAATAAATAATAAATTTTTCAAGCTGTCTAGATATTGTTTTGTTTGTTGGTGGATTCGATTCAAATTTCGATCGATCGGTTGCCGCTTGTTATTTTTTGCGTCATTTCTGAACAAGTTTCATCAATTACATCATTTGTGAACGTGAAGTTTTATTCAGGGCCGCGAGAAGGACGACGTGCGTTGCGAAATTTATCGATTGTGAAAAATCCTTCAAGTAGGCGGAGCTTGAAACTGGTTGAAACCGGTGAGCAACCAATCGGCGGGTGCGATTTCGAAAGAATAGCCAATGAGCTTTGAGCAATAATTGTGACTCTCCGCCATTGTGCTTTTGGATACAGGGAAGAGAAGGTGAGCTGAATCAACGCTGCATTGCGTCCGAATCGTTCAATTTCGAATTTCGAACGACGTTGCGCTACGATCCGAAGAAAAACTGATCAAGTAGGGAACATCGATTACTTTTTACATCTTTTTACACGCGAAAAGCCGAAAATCGAGCGAAAAAGCTCGATTTTTTCGACGTTTTAGAAAATACTTGTTGAAACAGCCTTTTCACACGGTATAAGTTGAGGAATTTTGCAGGCATGGCTCGAACCAAGCAGACCGCTCGTAAATCTACCGGAGGCAAGGCTCCCAGGAAGCAGCTGGCCACCAAGGCGGCTAGAAAGTCCGCTCCGTCCACTGGAGGAGTCAAGAAACCTCATCGCTACCGACCAGGTATGTACGTATGTGCATAAGCATACCAAATAGCTTGTACGTGTACGTATTCGGGTGGGAGTGTGATAGGTAGCTGGACTTATGGATAGAGAGGTTTGTGAGCTGACTAGCGGCCAAGATGTGCCTTGCCTGCCTACGCATTTCGCCATGGGTGTACGATCGCGCACAGTACGAACGTTTGTCTGTCTGTACCCTTGCTGTACGTACGTATACCGTATTTTTGGGTGTATATCCCCCCTATTGTATATCCCCCCCCCCTAGTGTATAACCCCCATTGGCAAAACATAAATTTTGTCCTTTGTATATCCCCCCTGGTCTATAACCCCCCCCCCCCCCCCCCCCATGTAATGTAAGGTACCTGACCTACCTATGTAGCTGGTCCTATGCTAGCCATAGCTACTCCTACTGTACACAATGCTGCAATGCCTGTAGGCTTAGCTGAGCATGTCTCGTACTAAACTCAAGGACATGAAAAAGACTTCATCGATCACCTCTCACAAACAAAAAATTTTGTCCCACGCACCCCCCCCCCCCCCCGCGTATAACCCCCCACATCACCCTCACTCTTCCTTGCCCCATGGGGCTTACACCCAAAAATCGGTACTGCATTGTGGGAGAAAGGCTTCGCTCCCTGTTCAACTTTCCCCCTGCCCACATTACCTTATTCTGCCGCGCTCGGCCAGGCTGCTGGGTGCAGCTGGGGAGAGTTGAACCCTCTTTTGACCCGTCCACCAGCGATGCGTCACTAGGCACTGTGCAAATCCCCGCGTTCACACCACAACCGAAACGAAGCGCACTGGATACGGTCATCGACTCAAACTCCTCTAAAATTACAAAAGATTAACAAGAGCCAACCGCCATACGCATAATCCTGCGAGGTAATTCGGGCCACCGGGGCAATTTGGGCCATCCTATCCAATATCCGACAGAAGAATCAAAAATGATCCTCGTCTTTTGCTGGTTCTTTTGCCAAAGCCGACGATTGCGCATACAATGTACTCCCTGACCCCGATGTACCTACTTACAATATGGCCTGCTCCTGCTAAAACAAAGATAAAAAGCAGGAGTGTCCCGAAGATCCCCCGCACTATCCTATTTTGTCACATACTGTAGACGGTTGTGCATATAGCCTACAGTACACAGGAAAGAATAATTGGGATCAGGATCACGCAGATAAAGCGCGGAAATAAAAACGAAGGCTTGTTTGCCTTTGCTTTACTGAGTCTGAGCAGTCCGGTTTGCCAGCGATAAAACATTAGGTAAACGCCAGAGAAAGGAGCATCCCGTAGCAATGTCGGTTGTGGTGTGAACGCGGGAATTGCCGCGTGCCTAAGTGACGCATCCGCTGGACGTGGTCAAAACGAGGGTTCAACTCTTTCCCAAGCTGCACCCAAGCAGCCTGGCCGTAGCGCGGCAGATATTAAAGGTAATGTGGGCATGGGAAGTCTGAACAGGGAGCGAAGCCTTTCTTAACCAATGCAGTACCGTATTTTCGGGTGTATAGCCCCATGGGGCTATACAAAAATCGAGAGGTCTGATGGGGGGTTATACACTGGGGGGGGGGGGGGGCCCATATACATGGGACAAAATTTTTGTTTGTGAGAGGTGATCGATGAAGTCTTTTTCATGTCCCTTGAGTTTAGTACGAGACATGCTGAGCTAAGCGTACAGGCATTGCAGCATTGTGTACAGTAGGAGTAGCTATGGCTAGCATAGGACCAGCTACATAGGTAGGTCAGGTACCTTACATTACATGGGGGGGGGGGGGGGGGGTTATAGACCAGGGGGGATATACAAAGGACAAAATTTATGTTTTGCCAATGGGGGTTATACACTAGGGGGGGGGGATATACAATAGGGGGGATATACACCCAAAAAATACGGTATACGTACGTACAGCAAGGGTACAGACAGACAAACGTTCGTACTGTGCTGCGCGATCGTACACCCATGGCGAAATGCGTAGGCAGGCAAGGCACATCTTGGCCGCTAGTCAGCTGACAAACCCTCTCTATCCATAAGTCCAGCTACCTATCACACTCCCACCCGAATACGTACACGTACAAGCTATTTGGTATGCTTATGCACATACGTACATACCTGGTCGGTAGCGATGAGGTTCTTGACTCCTCCAGTGGACGGAGCGGACTTTCTAGCCGCCTTGGTGGCCAGCTGCTTCCTGGGAAGCCTTGCCTCTGGTAGATTTACGAGCGGTCTGCTTGGTTCGAGCCATGCCTGCAAAATTCCTCAACGTTATACCGTGTGAAAAGGCTGTTTCAACAAGTATTTTCTAAAATGTCGAAAAAATCGAGCTTTTTCGCTCGATTTTTGGCTTTTTGCGTGTAAAAAGATGTAAAAAGTAATCGATGTTCCCTACTTGATCAGTTTTTCTTCGGATCGTAGTGTAGTACGTCGTTCGAAATTCGAAATTGAACGATTCGGACGCAATGCAGCGTTGATTCAGCTCACCTTCTCTTCCCCTGTATCCAAAAGCACAATGGCGGAGAGTCACAATTATTGCTCAAAGCTCATTGGCTATCTCTCCCCTTTCGAAATCGCACCCGCCGTATTGGTTGCTCACCGGTTTCAACCAGTTTCAAGCTCCGCCTACTTGAAGGATTTTTCAATCATTCGATAAATTTCGCAACGCACGTCGTCCTCTTGGCGGCCCTGAATAAAACTTCACGTTCACAAATGATGTAATTGATTAAACTTGTTCAGAAATGACGCAAAAAAATAACAAGCGGCAACCGATCGATCGAAATTTGAATCGAATCCACCAACAAACAAAACAATATCTAGACAGCTTCAAAAATTTATTATTGAATTGTCGCCATAACCAACGACAAAACAAACATGTTAGAACAACAGAAAATAATGAAAATAACGAAATGAGACACAGGAAATTTGTTGGATTTCATCACAACAATCGCTCAGCCAGCAGTATGTTCAGAGAAGGTCATTTGGCACCCGTCCAACTTCACATTGCGGTCGTCAGTCAGTCATGAGATTTGGCTCCCTTTGTGACACCGTGCCCATATCGCAGCAAAATCTACAAAACGCTTTGCCCATGTATGCACTAATAAAGGAAACAGGTAGGTACCCAGACACATACTTCTTCAAAGGTTGTCCACGCCATGGCAGTCATCAAGGCTTCTTCTGAGCGCCCGCGGCACGAACCCGCGGAAAAATCCTGACCAGCCACTCTCCTGGAACAAAATCATCAGCTCAAAACATTCTCGAAACGGGCCGAAAAGATAATAATATCAGGAAGAGACCAGTACACAAAAACAACATGTTTGCAGAGCGTACGTACGTGCAGGGGCTACTACGCCTTCCCCAATAATTTCTAGCTCATGTCTTGGTGAGTGAGAGTGCATAACTCAACTTCACTGCAGCTCGACCCATACAGCTGGCAGGTATTTTACAGTTCATTTATCGGGAGTACCGCAAGCTCACTTTCGATTTCGATTCGGGTCGAGAATGAACTAGAATCGCTTCCAACCAGCTTGGTTTCTTGCCTTGCGGGACAGAAGGCGACTTCAACATTACAAATATCGTTCTCGACGCGAACGAAAGTGAGCTACGATGCTGAACATACTGTACTGTGCATGTACCGTATTTTTGGGTGTATATTTGGCCCCCCCCCCCCCTGAGTATCTCCCCCCCCCCCCCCCCCAGTGTATAACCCCCCATTGGCAAAACATAAATTTTGTCCTATGTATATGCCCCCCTGGCGTATGACCGCCCATGTACTGGAAGGTACCTAACCTACATACCTATGTAAGCTGGTCATAAGCTAGCTATAGCTACTCCTACACCATGCTACCATGCCTATAAGCTTAGCTGAGCATGTCTTATACTAGAATAACCCTGTTTTAACCGCGATTATGCCCCAAAACACGGTACTTTTGACCTAAAAAACATGCCTCTGCTCACCTCTCACAAACAAAAATTTTGTTCCATGCTATATCCCCCCTGGTCTATCACCCCCCCCCCCCCCCCAGTGTATAACCCCCCATCAGACCTCTCGATTTTTGTATAGCCCCATGGGGCTATACACCAGAAAATACCGGTACTGCATTGGTTGAGAAAGGCTTCGCTCCCTGTTCGACTCCCCCATGCCCACATTACCTTTAATATCTGCCGCGCTACGGCCAGGCTGCTTGGGTGCAGCTCGAAAGAGTTGAACCCTCGTTTTGACCACGTCCAGCGGATGCGTCACTAGGCACGCGGCAATCCCCGCGTTCGCAGCAACCGAAACGAAGCGCACTGGATACGGTCATCGACTCAAACTCCTCTAAAATTACCAGGAACCAGCCAACCGTCATACGCATAATCCTGCGAGGTAATTCGGGCCACCGGGGCAATTTGGGCCATCCTATCCAATATCCGACAGAAGAATCAAAATGATCCTCGTCTTTTGCTGGTTCTTTTGCCAAAGCCGACGATTGCGCATACAATGTACTCCCTGACCCCGATGTACCTACTACAATATGGCCTGCTCCTGCTAAAACAAAGATAAAAAGCAGGAGTGTCCCGATGCCCGCACTCTCCTTTTTTGTCACATACTGTAGTATGTTGTGCATGTACAGTACACAGGAAAGAATAATGGGATCAGGATCACGCAGATAAAGCGCGGAAATAAAAACGAAGGCTTGTTTGCCTTTGCTTTCTATCTTGAGCGAGTCCGGTTTGCCAGCGATAAAACATTAGGTAAACGCCAGAGAAGATCCCCCGTAGCAATGTCGGTACGAGGCCACTATAGAAACCTGCAAGAAAAGCATGACACATACAGCACACAGCACAAGGCATTTGTATAACATCCCAAACGTCAACAGACTGCGTGTATGAGACATGTATGTGCATACGTTAGGCGCAAGGTGTAAGGTACATACGTATGTGATGTACGTATGCAGCTCCGTCAGATTTTACTTCTAAATCCTTCACGCCTGACACTTCTTCTGAAGCTGCTAAGCGAATTCCCCGATACTGAAACACTGAGCTCTGCAAAGCCACAGGGATTTTGTGCAACCATATTCAGTTCAGCAAAAATGTCCCCCTGGTGCCCTCACTTTTTCCCAGCTAGTAAAATTTTGGGGCGAAAGGGCTCACTCGTAGCACACCCCTACTTACTTACTGTGCATACTTCGAAGCGTATCTTGAGCACAGTGGCAGGCAGAAGTAAGAATCCAGCGAAGGTAGCGCGCCTAGGCCTCCAAAGCAGAGATTCTGCCAATGGGACGGAGGCAGGAGATCACCAGGCAGGAAAGTCCGCTCCAGCATAGTCAAGGAAACAAAGTACAAAGACACGCCTAGGCACTATCCGTAGGCAGACTCTGAAATTAGATAACAAAATAACACAAACACACACTGGTTACAAAAACCCTTTCGCTAAAGTAGAGAAATATTATAGGTACTATGTCTGCCTGCATGCTCAGTACAATAAACTCACTCGGCGCATGTGTAGTGGTGCAAAGCTAAGGACATACAGGACTGAGACCTTTCCACAGTGCCAGCAACCCCTCTGTCCTCACCACGCGAGGTGCTACTTCGCGAAATCGTGAAGCCGTCTGTAAAAAAGCCGCGCGTTAATATCACTATGATAGGATTATTGAGGGCTGATGATATGGCATAGAAAGACAGGTCACTTTATTTGTTGAGGAGAACATGTACGTAATGTACTTGGTACAGTACTGTGTAAAACATTGTGATATGTAGGTACCTAGTACTGTATGTACCTGTCAGTGGGAGCAGATGGTCCCGGGAACTGCATGCGTGTCTTAATCAGGTCTGACGTTGCAGAATTACACATGATATGGTACCACTCAGCGTGGCAGCCAACAATACATCCGCTAATCCCTGCAGAAGAATCCACACATTGCAGCATTTGCACACAAAATCTTGCGGTCCGTCTACTGTCACACAACCGCGAGGAAAGCTCCAGATTACACTCTCGCCGCTCACCTTATCAGGATTCATCCAGAGCTTCGTCAGCGATACCCGCTATAGTCTGGCCAGTAGCAGTTGGCACCTGAACTAGAGGCGCATCTCATTAGAATCCGGATTTAAAAATGCGGATTTCTGTCCACGCTTCATGTACTCCTATTTAGCAGAAGTACATGCAAACTACGCAACTCGCCTTGAGTCCAGGTGCCAACTGCTATTGGCCAGACTATAACAGCTTACACATCTGCTCATCAACCGCTATTCCAACAACTGCAATACAGCAATACAGGAGTATGCACTTGGAGTTATTTCAGTCCGTAGAGGTATCCTTTAGCATATAGCCTACCAATTCATGTTCAGAAAGATTCGCTCACAAAGTCTGAAAAATTCTTCTTTCTAGTTTCGATTCGAATCACCAACAAACAACAAAAGACAACATGGTTACGAATGGTTCTTGGATTGTGAGGTACAGCTGCGTTTCGGTTTGCGCTTTTATTTCATCACACATGACCCTATTGTGCAGCAGCAGCAGCAGTGGCGGATTTTCGTCGCGCGTATTTAGCGGCAGTTTGCTGCGCCTTGTGCACGGATTCCACTTGCTTCAGGTAGTGTTCCAACTTCTTCTCCAGCGCCTTGCATTCCTGAAACGAACATGACACCTAACAGTCGAAGGCCGCCAATACTATACAGCAATACG